>PVIR01018560.1:0-33224 GCA_004026965.1 Petromus typicus | reverse complement strand
ATAAATAATGTTAAGTTTGTAGAGGATACTACAATGTGAGGAAGCCTGAATTTTGAGTAGTAAACTTTGAATTACTGTATAATTTTTGTTACTATCATTTGCTTTTTAATGATGGCTATATCCAAGAATAAGACCATAGCATTCACAAAAATTTAAGAACTGAGTCTTATGAGTTGATATAAGCTGTTTCTATAATCCTACCTTTATCCATAAAAGAAAACTTGAGGATGGCTGCTAAATATTTTGTTTCAAATTATCTCCCAAGTTATCTCTTCAACCAGAACTCAAAATAGTTTCTTTTGGGGGGATGTTAAAGCCTTGAATATCTTTGATAACATGAAAATACATTGTCCTAGGGAACTAGCTGAAGATTCTTCAACATGCGTCTGTGTGAATGGAATACACAGCTGGCTGATGAAGTGGGGACGATACCAGATGTTCACTGCACTTCTACTGGTGCTTATGAAGGGATAGGATGATAGAGAGCGCCAGGGGAGGGGCTTCAGCACACCAAAGAGACAGAGTTCACAAACACAGTACTCAGAACTCTGCTTTCCTACGTGTTTTACCATAGACACTGCGTTTATTCCTGGATTCTGATCTGAACTAACCATGCTTAGGATACTACCAAATTAATCAACAAATGAGAAATTTTTCTTCTATCAATAAAGCAAGTCAACATCAATTCTGAATATTCTCTTTCCATCATGAATTACAGGATAACTTAATCATGGCTGTAAAATCTGATATAGATATTAACAATATTTCCAGATTAAAATCAAAGCTTTTGGAGAGAAAAAACTGAATGATCCACATACCTTTTGGATAAAAGTTTTAGATTTTTTTTTCCCGTGTAGCTCTCTTTCTTTGAGTTCAGAAGCTAAGATTTTTACTGAATTAAGAAATTCTGCATTACAGAGTCTCTCTAAATGTACCAAAGCACACTAGAGAGAGCTTTTGAGAGTCTGATTTTTACCACTGGATCTATAAATGTATAAAGAAGATATAAGAATATTAATTAACTGCCTTCAGCATAAACTCAACAAAGGGAAACAGTTTGTGAAAAGATCACCTAGTACCTGTGTGTCCCCCCATCAACTTTATGTTCCTCCAAAACTGAATTTCTCTTCTTTATGATGAATTTCCTTTAGTGTTTGCTGTGGTGACACTGGAGTTCCTGGGCAGAAAAGTAAAGATGTTCAATTAGTATTTGTTGCATAACCTCTGTTCATGTTATCTTGATAGAATGTAACTGGGTTAACTCAGCTTGGGTTGGTTTCTTTAGCACTTTCATGACAGGGAGTGGAATGTCTCTGTGGTCTGGTTACTTCACCTGTAAAACATCATAGCTTTGTCATGGCTGCCTTGAGACTTAAGTGGGGCAATTAACAAAAGGCCCTCAACATCAGGTCTGACTCAATTCAAAGTCCTATTATTGTCCTGTTCTTTGATGAAAAGACACTGACTACAATCCTTGTGTTCTATCTTTGATGCCACTGTAAATGCAATATCCCTAGGAAATTTCATTATATAAATGAGCACCTCTGTTAAATAATAAGTGTGGAGATACTGACAGGAGCAAAGATGATAGAAAAAAATCATGAAATCTTCAAAATTTTATTAACATAATATTGAAGAATTACTGAGACTATTCATTTAAAAGTATGTTTTATATTGTCTAAAAGTTTAACCTATGTTAAGAGTGTGAATATTCAAAAATGTGATGAAAACATTTTATATTAATCATCAATGGGAAATAAATCCACAGGTTAGTGTCCATGGAAGGTTAAACTTAGCTTATTAATTCAAATAGGCTGTTACTAAAATAAGTGACAAAATTGTAATTCTTCACATTCGTTTTTCCAGTTCCTGTTTAAATATGCTTTTAAGAGTCATACCATCACCACCTTGGTGTTTGACATAATACATCTGGTGGCTTTTATCTATAGCAATAATGATGACTGAAAATGCCGCTACCATTATACAACAAATTGTATGTTCTTGGAATATGACCTTAAGCAGCCTGTCTGCTAAGGAGAATAGTAAATTGCAGAACTTAGATAATCTTCTTTCAGAAGCTTGTTATTTGTGTGTTTTTAATTGTGAAAGCAATTATAGGACCTTCTGATCCAGCAGCCCCTGTTATGTGGTGGACAAATATAAAAGATTGTTATTATTTCTATGTATTTGAGTCTTGGGATTTATTTAGTTTGTTGGGAGACAAAATTTCTTCTGTGTTTGAGGTCCAAATTTAGAACAAAAACATTTAAAAGTTTTTCATGCAGACTTTAGTATCTTTCCCTGAACTGAAATCCTTTTTTATTCAGAATGCTGAGTTCATATTATTTTGTCGATGTTATAAATGGAACTGAGTTGTAAAAGAAGCAACCATGAAAGGAGAGGAAAAACCTTGATTGACCTGATTGCATGGAAAGAGCACTACTTGTTAGATGAAGGAGAGTGGTTATTGTAGCCTGAGTCTGATCATTAAATCATGTCCTTCCAGGTTAATGTATAAGCTCTGTAATCGCTCAGAATCCAGTTCTTTTCAACTCATTTTAAAAATGACATGAACATGAGGGCATATCATAGCATCTTAGAGATTACTTCTATACATAGATATTTTGCTACTTGTACATCTTCTACATTTCTACATCTGTGAATGACTGGAAATCTCATCTTGTAATTTTCACTACACTTTAGTACGCTGTGCTTTGCTATCTCCCAATCTGAAGTAATGTGATGCTGTTTCACCAGCATTGTACATGGGTCAGTCAGCACAGAGTCACTGAAACATTTTAGCACTGTCTTCAAGAAAAGGCAATATCTGAAACAGTCTCAGAGATGACAATGTTGATTAAAGTTCTAGTTGATGGTACCCTTCACATATTGTTTAATATGCCCTAAAAATCCTAGCCTACTTTCTGAGTGAATGAATGTCAGGCTTACACATGCCCATATGGTATGAACCAAAATTTGTCTCAGTAGCATAAAGCCCAAATTATTCAGTCTAATGCATAGGAGAGCATTAATTCATCAATATTGTCATTACAAACACACTCCAAGCCAGACCAGTGGTGCAGACCTTCAGTTCTTGCACGAGGAGGCAGAGGCAAGAGGACTGCCATGAGTTCGAGGCCAGCCTGAGCTACATGATGAGTCAAGGCCAAACTAAAGTACTAAACTACAGAGTGAGACCTTGTCTTAAAACAAACAGACACTCCTGATCACAGGCATGTCTGTGTTTTTCTCCAGCAGTTGGAAGGTCACTCCTCCATTACTAACTCCTTGATTAAAAAAAATTAGATTCAATTTTTCATATCTAAATTTAGTAAAAGAAGGAGCTTTCAGAGTGTTTCCCAGTTTCAACTTGCCTGCATATGTTTTGTATCATTTGAATATATAAAAATATATATTTCTGTGTATATATAACAGCTATATATATACACAGATATATATATATACACATGTATCTATATCTATCTGTATATCTATATCTATGTGTATATATATCTATATGTGTGTGTGTATATATATATATATATACATATATATATATATATACAGATTATATGTATATCTTTCTTGTGAGATGTTATATGAAAGAGCCTGGTTGGTCTAGGACACACATTCAATAAGTATTCATTATCTGTGGTCACATTAAGAACTAAGACACCCAACTATGGAGCTAATTTCCTGTATGTGTTGAAATTCATGGACTGAAAGCATAAATGATCCAAGCACCTATTTCCAGATTTCATCCCGGGGCTCAATTTCACTTCTTACTGTAACTTCCAAGAAAATAAATTTGCTTCATTCTTTCTGAATATGACTGAGATTTTCTTTTATCAAGTCTTTGCTAACATGGTTTGTTTTCTAAAAAGTTCTTTAACTTTCTGAAATAAAAGTGAAATAATTTTAGATATAGTTCCACTTTAACTTAATCCATGGATGCTCTTTAGTAATGAGGAAGTCTAGAAAATACGTTTTTAAAATTTTCAGTAAATATATGCTAGATGAATAAATGAGTAGCTATGAGGAAATATTTTTAATCCTTCCAAATTCTGTATTTACTTTACAACATATGTAAAATATAATTTAAGCACTCTTTCATTAATCACTCTTCAGGGTTTCACTTTGTGGTTAAGGCTGGCCCTTAGCTAAGTCTCAAACTCACATCACAGCAATCCTCCTGCCTCTGCCTCCCAAGTGCTGGGATGACAGGCGTGAGCCACCACACCGGGCACTGTGTTATGTAATCCTGATTGTTGCTGAGTGTGAGTCTCCACACCCAATATTGTATGGGGTTACCTGGGGATTGAACGCAGGCCCTTGCGCTTGCAAGACAGGCGTGGAACCACTGAGCTACATCCTGGGTCCTCATTAATCACTCTTCAAATAGTGCAAAGGAGCTGTACACAAAAAATATGCCATCATAATCTTTATACTTACAGAAATATAGTTATTTGTAAAAAAAAATGATATGTTTACTTAAATCAACAATTAGCATAAATATGGGCATAGATTTGTTCTAAAACATATTTAGCATGGATTCCAAAAATAACACAATGTTTTGGGTCTCTAGTTCCTGTGTGACAAATGAATTCACTGAAGAAGACAATCTCTAAGAAAACTTTCACCTTTTAAATGTCATACAACAAACACAAGAAAAAATTATATTGGAAAGTTATCTGAGCAAAGTCAACTTCTCTAAATATACATATGATAAAGTCAGCTTTTACTAGAATTTTATTTATGGATCAAATACAAGCCAATTAAGAAACTAATGAGGAAACAGATGCAACATTTCGTGACTTGCCGAAGCTGCACATACTTACTGGAAAAATGGAATCCACCAGGAAATATATGGATGAGATAAGCTACATGTTACAAGGAGGAGAATGAATTCAATGTGGTTTACATAACAAAATAATCCACCATTTCTCATAGCTACAAAGTCCTTATCTTGGTCTGACTTAAGGAGAATTATGATCATAGAGCTTGAAAATTTTTAAATGATGTAGCTTGTTTGTGTCCTTCTTCTTGACTTTGCATGTCTCCCACAGTCCCAGATTGTCTGCTTCATATTAAGAAAATAAGTTTTGAATTTCAAATTTCACATTTCATACTCATAGCCAAAGACAAATGGTAGCTTCATGAAATTAGATTATTCCAGACTGCTGTAATAAATATGCCTTTGCTTCCGATGAGCTTTATTTGTGCTATGTTTTCTATGAATAATCACTATAGTCAAGGAGATAAGAACGTAGTAGGTTTAACATAGTCAGGATCACTCTTGAGTCTCCGAGGTGTGGGTTCAGAACTTAATGACTAAAAATCATGGCCAGATGCTCACCCAAAGGAAATTTATGAAGATTTCAAGCAAGTAAAATAAATAAATAAATAAATAAATAAATAAGAAAATAGAAACTGAAGAGTTCCAAACACAGAAATACAGCAAAACATTTTTTTGCTATTTTTTCTTTTTATGCCTTCACTGAGTAAGTACTATGAAATGGGAACACTTAGCAAGTCTGAACTAAGGGTGCAGAGAAGCAATCAGGCAATGAAACCCTAATCAGGTGTAATATCATGAGTGTGGTAAGTGCTCTGCTGAGAAAGGCAGGGATTTCATGTCTTTCTCTCTGCCCATATTCCATTAGCTGAGCTTTTTATCTCATTTTAAATCTTAAAGAAGTTATATAGCCCCTAAAAATCAAGCTGATGCCTTTAGTGTCATCCCGCACTTATAATGCACATCGTTTGCTACTCACCTTAAACTGAGCACTGCATTACAAAGAGAACAGATAGGCTGCACAAAGAAAGGAGTAGTCAACCAAGTTTTCCCCAGAAGAAAAACTAGAATAGCTTTGTGGATTTCAGTGATGAGGATTCATGGAAGGATTTTCTAATGACAAGATGACAACAAACACTTCTAACACTACATGGTAAGAAGATAGCACAAGGAGGGCGAATGAGCATCAGAAAAAATACTTTTGTGAGGAAAGAGCCTTGCATAGAGTCTTGAAGGATATGTGCAAATGGGAAAAGAGGCAAGCACAGTAAGAAGGAACTTTTCAGTCTTGAGACAAGGGACAGCAAGCTATGGTCCAAAGCCTTCCAGTGTTTCTCCTAGCTAAATTTTAGGGTGCATATTTGAAACTATTTGGTAGTTACTGTGCAAAGTAAAAAACTCTGATTATGAAGGACATGAAATGTAAGGATACACAGTTTTGACTTCATCCTATAAATAAAGCAATCTGTTGAAGGGTTTTTAGGCAGGAAGTGACCTATTTCCATGTACATGATTGACATAAAGATATTTGGAAAAGAGAATAAGAAAAGGGTATGCAAAAATTGGGATAGATTTCAATGGATACAGGATACAAGTGAGAATTAAGAGAATAATAATGTCCATGTTTATTTTTTGAGGGAGTATATGATAATACCTACCTTCCTCAAAAAGGGTCTAGGAGCAAGAAAGGAAGATCAGGTTTGAGTGGAAAGGAAAATTTGGGATATATCTTCAGTTGATTCCATGTAGAGTTACCTAGTTAGAAGTTGACCAGTGTGCTAAAGGGAAGTGAGTGGAGTCAACAGCTTATACGAACACATATGCAACCCAGAAAAAAAAAAAAAGTAAAGCAACAGAGGGTGAAGAGTCAGAAAGCAACTTCATGGAATCTTAAATATCAAGGTTTTTGTGAAGAAGAGAACACAGCAAGACAAATGGGAAAGATATTAGAATTGGCTCATCTCAGGATTATCAAGATAAACAGCTTCAATGCCCACAGAGTTTGATAAAGTAGAGAAAGCCAGCTGTTGAACTGACAAATACCTCTACAGTGATATTAGGGAGATGCTCTGTAACATGGTGAAAGCAGATGCCAGATGTACAGATTTAGAGTGTAAGGGTGAGAATCCGAATGCTGACTAGCTTTTCTTCCAGGTTTTTCCAAAAAGAAAAAGATAGGGATTGATGATTTTTAAAAATAAAAAGTGTTTGACAATAATTAAATACTGGATTTTTGTTGTTTTTTAGAAATTTGAAATGGAAGTTGTCAATTTTTAGATCTGAGATGTCTCCTAAAAAATTGATGCTTTTGAAAGGCTTGCACTATGGAACACTATTTTCATCAGTAGAATTCTCCACTAGCCTTGAACAGATGAGTGTGTTGTTAGGAGGTGGAGCCTACTTAAAGGCAGATCTCTATGGGCTGGGCTAGAAAGAGGGTGTATTTTTGTCCTTGGGTTGTCCTTTCCCTCTCTGCCTCCTGACCAACAGGATGAGAGCTGCTTTCCTCTTTTATGCCTGTCTGCTGTGTGTTCCTGCTTTGAAGTTGTGAGCCCACATCACTGCTTTGAGTAGTGGGTGTCAGGTACTGTGTTTCAGCATTGGGAAAGTGAGACAGAGACTCTGTTGATAGAAAAGAAAGAAAATATTTGGTGAAGAGAACTTCAAAAGACTGACGAGCTCTGGGAACAGGGGCAGGATTAGACTTGGACAGAGGGAAGAGCATACTTATTTCACTCTGAACAGGCCAGTGACATTTGGCTCTATCATGATTCTGGACTTAAATTCCTATGGCATATAGTGCTGAAAACCACAGCAGAATTGTGAAAAATCTGTAATAGAAGTTTTATGTGCTGTAATACTCATAACTGGAAGATATTAATATCATATTAGCAAGAGTGAAACATTTTATAACTTCATTTAGTAGATCTTATTTCTGAAATGTGATGTTGGCATAAAGAGAATTTTCATTCTTAATGTTTATAATTTTTTAAAGAACAGGCTAGCCTGATTGTCTCCAGATGATGTTTTCCTGCTTTTGTAATTAAATCCAGATGCATATTCCAGCTTGAAAAAAATAGATATGCTAATTATTTAGGTGTAAATTGTGAGGAAAATTATTTACTTCTACACTTGGAATTCACCAAAATAAAATGAAATCAAGTATTTATTTTATACTTGCTTTGCATCTATGTTTTAGTGAGTGTGTGATTTTATAAGAAAAAAAATTTAAAAAGCTGTAATTTTATTGAGATAGAAGTGTGTGTTTTAAGAAAATACTTCATTTGCTACATGGTTTATCTTTTATGTTTTATTTAAGAGGCCCTGTTCATGCATTGTCTTCCTCCTGCTGATGATAGTGAGCAATCATCTGTCTTGCTTTGGAATTGGAATAGAAAGAGATGTAATAGAGATTGAAATAAATATGTGAGAATTTTGCCCCATATTTAAATCTGAATAATTTCACTTCTGTATAACTTCCTTCTGATGACAATGATTTTTAATTGTTCTGTTTCTTACTTAAATGTCCTTTGGTTATTTTGACTTGGCATTTCTATGCTTAACTTTTTCTGATTGTTACCACTGTTTATATTCCCAGAGTCTTCTGAAATGGTACCTGTCAGACCACAGTTCTTGATTATGACACATTTTCTTGAAGTCCTTTTCTCTCGAACTTTAGTAAAAGGTTCCCTATCAAGATACTTCAGCTACTAGTTCATGTCCTTTCTGGTCTTTATGATATTATAGTAATTTTTGCACAGCACTTGATAATTTATTATATTGTCAATATAGACTATATATCTTTATCCCTCAAAAACAAAAGACTTTACCATTAGAAAGCCAGATATGACTTCAGTTTTGTGAAAGAACTGTACTGAAAGACAAGAAATATGACTACAATGCAGGACGTGGAAGTAACTCATAAATATTAGTTTTTTATTGAAATTAATGATTACTTAAAACCTTTTATTAGTCACTTAGCCACTGCTAGCAACAAATGAATTTGTCTTTAGCAGGTGTAGGCAGTTGGACTCTTGACAGTCGCCATAGGAGCACAGTTGTTATCGAGCATGTGTTTCCAGCTTCCCTATCACTGGCCATGAGTCTCTCAGGTCTCTGGATGTACTTCACAATGTTTTACAAAGTCCCTTTGTTAAAACAAAGTTAACAAAACAAAGATTTAGGAACAGAAAAGTAAAAGTGTGGTATGTGGGCAACATCCAGCCTCTAGGTCGGTTTTAACATTCACAACATTTTTGATAGTATAGAGTTAGATGCTAAAATCAACAAATGAGAGGATGACGCAAAAACTCTGGATTGCTTTTGGTTGTTGTTGCTGCCCTGGAAATAGCAGAAAATGATCCAAACTGGATCATGGCAGTGATTAGCTGTGGCCACATGGGTATTATTTTTTTCAAATATGACTTGGACTTATTGGTTGGCCTCGATGCTTGTATATTTATGTTGCTTACTTAGTTACCATGGGCTTTGTGTTTTGCTTTGATTTAAACTTTTCCTTTAGACTTAACCAACTCACAAGGGGACATGGAATTCTGCTAAGAAGTTGTTTTGATGTTGTTTTGAAGGTCTTATTTTCAATGACCCTTCACTACTGTCGATCATTTGACATCAAAACCATGTCCCAATTGGCCGTATCACATGAGCCACTGAGATTCTGTTCAGTCTTAATTTGTTATGTTTTGATATTCTGATATTCATTTTAAAAAGGTGAAATCACTTTCCACCTTCTTCCACACTGAAGCTTTTTGGCAACATGTCAGAGTGACTTGTCCTGTTTCCATTGTGTCTTAACTTATTGTTCATGTCAGTCAACTAAGGATTGTAGAACCCATCAGGGTCCCATTCATATTCAGATATAGAGTTCAGAAGCATGGTGAATATACAACTGACAGCATAAATAAAAATATGGTTATCTTCATACTCTTTAGGGAGAAGTTTTGCAAAGATTCATTTAGGTTGTATGTGACTCTGTAGGTGTGTGTGTGTGTGTGTGTGCGCACACACGTGTGAGTACACATGCACACGTGCTTGTGTGTGTATCTGGCTGATTCTATGTCCTCTTGGTGATATCTCAGTAGATATGATAGAAAAGGAACATTCAGCCTATTTCAATATGTGAATATTTTCTTTTCTGCATTTGAAGATAAATCTTTCTTACTCTAACTTTGGAGAAAAATAACTTATTTCTTTCTGGTAGAAAACTACTAGTCAATTAGGTTTCTGGGTTTATTATCCTCAGGGTTTATTGTGAAAGGACAAGAGACAATGTTATCTTACAAAGAAATTTTAGTGATGGGATAAACACCAAGAGGAGATGAAAAAGCGAGGCATGGCCTTGTGTGTTTGAGTGGCATCCCCCGTGTCCAGGTGAATGTGTGAACATAGGTGTGTGTGTGTGTGTGTGTTTGTGTGTATGTGTGTGTCTGTGTGTGTGTATGTGTGTGTATGTTTATGTGTGTATGTTTGTATATGTGTGTCTTTGTGTGTATGTTTGCATATGTGCGTCTTTGTGTGTTTGTGTATTGTGTGTATGTGTTTATGTGTGTATGTGTGTATGTGTGTGTTTGTGCGTGTATGTGTCTTTGTGTTTTTGTGTGTACGTGTGTGTCTGTGTCTGTGTTTGTGTGTGTATGTGTGTGTGTGTGTGTGGCACATGCTGTGTTCAAATTAGAACTCTCCTGGGCATCTCGGCACAAGTTGGTTTCCCTAAATAACCTATAACTTCTCAGCCTCACTAGCAGAATATCTCTTGAGGAAATTTGTCCTCTCACCATAGGCATAGCTTGGTAGCAGTGAAGAGAAACTCTAACATGTTCTCTGTAAAAATATCAGATGTCTCTTACACATAATTGAAGAGAAAACTAAAGATCCTTGACAGCTGGCTTTTAGTTTCTTCTTTCTGGTAGATTCCGCACCAATCTACTTCCTCAGAGCAATCTGTTTGCCCCAAATTCTACTGAAATACTAAGCTTCTTTGGGTTCTTCTGATCTATTTCTTTTGGCTATAATATAAAAATTGAACTGGTAAAAGTGAATGCCACATTTGGCTCCCAAATCACAATGAATCCCAGGATGTTTGTCACTGAGAAAGAAAATGATGCATTCCAGGAAGATTAAGGTGGGATCCTGGTGATGGGGATGTTTTAAGGCTTCAGCAGGTTGCTGTACAGCTGAGTGTTTGTCAGATGACTCAGTGGCACACACAACAGATATTATCTTTCATCATTCTCTCCCAGGGCATGGGCAAGTCAATTCTACTTTGGTATCATATGGAGGCACTGAGTAACCCAAGCCAGCACCTCAACATTCATTACCAGAAAGGCCTGAATGTTTTCATCACTGGACTTTTCTATGCCTTTGTTTAATTTTAGCAGGCTCCTCATTCACTGAACAGACATTAGTGCACCACCACTTCAAGTATAAAAGTTAATCCCGTATGTGAGTGTTAAACAGACTTCCTTGATATTTTTACCTGGGGGTGACACAAGGGAATTTAGAAAATCAAAACTAAGATATGATAACAAAAGACAATTTTTTTTTTAGTTTTTTTTTTTTTTTTTTAGTTTTTTGAGACATGGTCTAGCTTTTTAGTTCAAGCTGGACCTGAGCTCAGCCTCAAATTAAAATCACAGCAATCCTCCTCCCGAGTGCTGGAATTACAGGCGTGAGCCACCATGCCCAGCACTGTGGTATGTGGTACTGATTGCTGGTGGGTGTGAGTCTCCACACCCAGTATTGTTGTATGTGGTTATCAGGGATCGAACCCAGGCCCTTGTACTTGCAAAACAGGTGCTGGAACCACTGAGCTAAATCCCCGGCCCAAAAAACAATTTTTTTAAGAGAAAGAAAAATGTATTGAGAGAGTTTCTAACTAAGAGGAGTCAGAAGGAGGAAGAAAAAGACTTTCTTATGTCATCCTTTTTCATTACACCAGTACACCAAGTGTCCTGATTTAGTTCAGGATTATTCATTCTACATTTTATATCTATTCACTTGATATTAAGAAGCATAGAGTTGGTGTTCAAGCTTTTTTATCTGCTGCCAGGTATTGTGGTGCACTCCTGCCATCCCAGAACTTTGGCAGCAGAGGCAAGAGAATTGTGAGTGTGAGCCCAGTCTGGCTAATTCGGACTTAATGAGATCTTGCCTCAAAATTACAAAGCAGGGTGCAGTTCAGTGCACAGGCAATAGACTCAATCTCCAGTACCACAGAAAACTCAAATCTTACCTTCTGTGGCAGAGAACAGTTCTCACTGGGGAGGAAGTGGAATGGTTAACCATGAAGGGGACCAACATCATTTCTATGTGTCCCTCTTTCCTGGGTGTCAAGACATCTTTTAGGGCTCTTCTGTTCATACAGTCTGTGTCCAAAGCCTGTTGTGGATGCTTCTGATATGCTTTTTTTCTCTTATTGTGCTTTATTCTTTCTATTATTAAATACTAAAAACTTGACTTTTCTCAAGTGCAGTACTTCAGAACTTTGTCTCATCATAGTCATCATTTATTTGTCAGGACCCCTGTTTCTAGAATCATACTCCTAGTTTTACAATCAAACTTATCACAAATGGACAAGTGATGTAAGTTATTTTTTCCACAACTGAAAAATAGTGATGTTAATAGCACCTATCATATACTGTATATGTATTAAATAAAATAATGTATGTTAAGAACTTAACATCGTGCCTAAAGCTAGGAAGTTCCATGTTCATTGCCAACTCTGAGTGTTACACAAATATGAATGATTCTGGCTTATGTTTTTACAGAACTCAGCTTTATTGTGAATTTATGTATGTGTGTGTTGCATTAATTTCTCTAAAGTTTAATTTAATAAAAATTTAATATTTGTCCTAAAATAATTTTTTAGAGAATTATCGAAGTTACACAAGACTGTCATCACTGAAAACAGTGTAGTTTTCTGCAATTGTTAAAATTTCTAACTTCAAAGAAATAACATAAACCTTGAAACTGTTCAAAACCAAAGACTCTTGAAATGTCACGTCAGGTAACAGATATATTTTTTCCTGGTTTACTCACCATCAAAAGACTCTTTCACTTACAGGGGTGGCACATTCTTTCCTGAGACACCAGAAATTGTTAACAGAAGACTGGAATACTTCTTTAAGGAATAAAACATGTTCTTTTCACTGCAAATGAATACGTACTATCTAGACCCAGTGAAATATCTATAAAAAGAAAGAAAACAATTACATTAAAACCTTGTTTTGTGAAGCATAATCATAATCAAAAGCACTTGCATATCAAAGTAAAATTTTCCATGAGAAATAACAGAAACTTAGATTAACTATTCCACAATTCAAAAATATTAATATAGGAATGACTATGCTACTGTAATATAATACAATATAATGAATAAAATATAAAATATTGAAAAGTTATATAAATTATCTTGTACTTGCCTTTGAAAACCATTGTAGATTGTGTAAGGCAACAAGAACGAGGAGTGTTATTTAGTAGGATTGTCACTAACAGAGTAATGGCTGGTGGCTCCATAGAATCTTTTCCTTCTCATGCAGTTTAAAGAAACAGCCTCTTCAATGACACTGCTTTTGTCTCCTTTCATGAATTTTGCAAAAACATGTCACTGCTTTGTCATTGAACAAATTCATTGGTCACATTGTTGCTACATTATTCGGGTGGTGCTTTTCTACAAAACTGTACTATTTTCCACATCTCTCTAATATCATTGGAAGTGAGAGATTCCTTTGATAGGATTTTTTTGTCCTTTTCCTTTGCAGACATGACCTCTTCCATTCTCTTGCTTTTGAGAGACAATCACCTGATAGAGAGAGAGAGACAGAGAGAGAGAGAGAGAGAGAGAGAGAGAGAGAGAGAGAATTCCTATTGATCCAGTTGTGATTATGTCACCCACTACTTGTATGGCAATGCATCATCCCTTTACAGAGTTACAGTGGATTAGCAGGTTTGCTTATCCATGGAACACTCTCAGACAAGATACCTTCACCCCAAGGTTTTACTGGAATTTCCTTTGAAGTTTTCTTCATGCTTATCATTAGAAAACCTTTGTCAAATGTCCTATTATATACATTAATGTGCTATGTATATTACAAATAAAGCCTCAACATTTTTACATACAAATACAGTATAATTTGTATCATTGTTCAATAATTCTCTTAATTCTTTCCTTATATTCCTTTTCCTATGTATTTTGCATTGGGCAACTGTTATGTGTCAAAAGCATATTATGTTATACACTCCTCAATACATATGTGGTTTTCTTGCACTTCTTTTCTATTTTTTTCTTCCTTCCTTCTTTTCCTTTTTTCCTTCCTTCCTTCTCTCCTTCATTTTTCCTTTAACTGGAAGAAAATAAAATTCATTTGGGAAAATGTGTTTATACAAAAAAAAAGAAACACAACAAAACGAAATTTCATTTGGAACAACTAGGGCAGCTATGTTACATAGTTTTGGCAAATACTATCTAAATATCTGCAGAATAAATCTTCTTGGGAGATTATCAGTGTCTGTCTTTCTGTGCATTAACTAGGCCAAATCTTATGTGGTTCCCAGGAGCAGATAAGATTGGACATATTATTGTGATATTACCACAGATAGAAATTACCAGTCTTCTGTTTCAAAAGTTCAGATTTAGCTGAACTAAATGGTATAGTCCTTCCTCTGTCCTCTAGGTTGGAGGTGGCATGCAATGTCTGATGCTGTAGCAGGAGCTATTATCTTATCAAAAGGATGAAAGGTAAAGATAGCTATACACAATAGAAGAAGACTAAATCCTTAATTACTTCCTTAAGTACCTAGGCTTTGCTTTTTCTGTCTAAGAACAATAATCCTCTCTTTGCTTAAATTATCTTGTAGATTTCTCTTATCATTAGCCAAGTCCAATCAATGCTGATATATTGAACAGACACACATGACATTTGTTCTCACAAAGCCTATGATTTTGCAGAAACTAAAAATCATTATTATTTTCAAGTCAACTTCAATTCATTGCTTATGTTGCTGTGTAATATGTTCTGCTATATGGAGAGTAATTTGGTGGCTGCCTGTAGATTTATTGACAAGGAATGTGGAGACTGATCAGGAATGGGCAAAGTAGTAGAAGAAATGATTTCACTCTCCTTGATGGAAAATATGATGCCTGTATAAATAATTCCTGATTATAATTGTGGAGTAGAATAAATGTGCAAAACTCATATGCTAAGCAAAGAATTAGAACACACATAGAATTAAGTATTAGTACAATGTCAATGGTCTATATGGACATACATCTACAATTTATATCAGTTTTTTTCTATGCATACAAATATAGAGAGAGTTCATACACACATTATGCATCTACAAATGATCTGTACTACAAATACTTCCTGTTAGTAGCATGGAAGGAAACAGGATAAAATTGCTATATCAAAATTAGTAGGAATTAGGAAGAAAAGGAACTTAAAGAAGGTTCTAACACTGTTTCTGCTCTTGAAGAACTTAATATTTAAGGGAAACAAGAAAATATGCAATGAAAATACCTCTCAAAATAATACATACAAGAAAAAATACTGGAGTACATATATATTTTTTGAGATGGAAGGATGTTTATTTAGACAAAATAAAATAAAGGAGTTCTCTTGGACACTATAGAGCAGGGGTGGTTAGAGAAGAATGGGGAGTTTTGTTTCAATGGAATGATTTATAATAGTCATAGACCAAAAGCAAGTCACACATATGCAACAAAATAACATAGTCAACTCTACTGGAGCAGAGATTCTAGAAATCAAAGTGTCTGAGAAGCAGAGCTAAATAAAACAAAATGTGCTTTGGTGCTGTACAGGCCTATACATGGAGAATATAAAAGATCATATGAAAATGTGAATTTTATAAATAGACAAAGGAAAGATTTTTCTTCCTCTCTTTATATTTCAAAAGGAAATAGCATCTTTGGAATTTGTCTGTTTGTGTCCTTCTGATTTGGTCAAGGTAAGGCACAAGACTAAAAGAATGAAATAACATGTATATAAAGATTGTAATTGATTAAAGTTAGAAAATTTAGTATAAATTTTGCATTCATATTTTCTGTCCACTGAGTCCCCAAACAATACCAGATATTGCAAAACAATTTTTCTTTCTCTCCAGCTTTCTATTTCACTCTTCTGGCTTCCTCTTTTTATTTTTAAGCAAAAGGTTTCTTGTACATCAAATAGCTCTTTGAAAACAACATGCACTGAAGTGAAAGCAGGTCAGCCCTAAAGAAAAAGGCACACTTATTAGAGAACACACAACTGTGAATAAAGAGAGGGAGGCTTTCCCTTCCATGAAAAGAGTTTCCTGGAAGGGCAAGGGGGCTTTTGAACCTAGTGACAAGACTGTCTTTTCAATTCCCCAAAGGTCAGATAATAATTGAGATTTAGTTTTTTTCCTAACAGCAGCTTCTGCTAAGTGAATCAGTTAAAGTTAAGCACTTAAATTAACTGAGCTGAACATAGTCCTAAACATCCTTAAGGCAGAAAATGACTTTTGTTTTGACTTTCCAAACTTTCATTTCCCTAGTGACTATGAGCACATACCTCAAAGTCATTGCCGCTTAAATACAAAATACAGAAGATATAAGAAACATTTTGAAACATTGCTTTCCACCTTTCCAGCACTGGTAATTTGCAATAACTTGAGATTTTTTTCTGTATCAAATTTCCTAAAGCCTCAAAATTATAATCCTATCCAACATAGATTATTCTATAACAATGCCCTGCAAGTAGTATATGTTCTTCTACTGGGGGCACTTGTGTTATACATTTTCTTTTTTCTGGAGGCAGAATCCTTCCTGTGGAAACTGATTTGTTTCATCATCCAACTCAGACTTTATTAGCATCTTGCAGCTTCCATAATTGCTCAAATCAACTGCCCAGAGTCAGCATAACATTTTTCCTTTCTTCCTGATCTTAAGAAGTTCACGTGATGTGTTATGTAGTTTCCCTACTTAATTTAGCTGCCATATTTGTCTCCTATGTTTTTTAACACCTACATTTTACAGTTAAGATAAGGAACTTCTTATTTAATTTTGTATTCTTAATAGTTTGAACTGGAAGATTCTGAACATAGCAGGTTTCTTACTAAAATGTGCTGAATTGAACTATATATGGTCCATTAACATATTCATAGTTGATCAAACTTCACCATAATATTAGACAATGATCATTAGGGAGCATCTATTTTGGATGCAATAGATATATATGTATATATGCATACAGAAACATGCATACATGCATGATTTTATAAGTACTGTGTATATATATTTGTGTGTGCAATTAGTTTTTTTATGTGATTTTGTTAAAACTGAGACATAAACAAGTGACCATTTTCAAGTAATATGCAATTGAATGAAAAATAAAATTCAAATCTTTCATGCCAAATACTATAAATTATTTTAAACCTTCTTATATAGCATAAAAATTTGCTGAGAAAGGCTATAAATTTATAACTGTTAATCTCCTTCTGCTATAAACTTTGTCAATATATTTCCAAAATTTTCTTTACATGTATTTAATATTGAAGCAAGTTTTTCAAGTTAAACTTACTTAGCATTACCTTGAAACAAAATAAATGCTCAAGATATGTATAGGTTTCACACAGACTCTGGGGAGCTCCGAGTCTCTTTTTTCCTTCTTATTTGACTTGACTACCAATTTCCAGAATTTTAGAACTCTTTCTTGAGACCTTCTACCTAAGAAGATTGTGGATGAAAGTCTAGTTCTGTAATTAGACAGTACAGTTCTGTCTGCAGGCTCCCCTCTCAAAGAAGGGAGATATATTGGTGTAATAATTGGAGAGATTTCTTGTATTTCCTATTTGTCTTTTCCCTACATCCTTATCCCTATAGGAGTTATTTTTTAGGAAGACTCAGACTCAGTTTAACTTAATAGTCTTGTGAGCATCAGAAGATGCTCTTTCATTTGCTGGTCACAGAAATTCTGCTTAATATGACATATGCTTTAAAAAGGAGCGTTGGACTCATGGATTCAATTTTTTCTTTCAAATTTTTGGCTCCATTTCGATCTGGATTGATTTCATTCAAGACATGACTTCCTAGAAGGCAGCTATGACTTCCAACTGTGGTATCAGGATCCAGATGTTCCCTAAAAGAGACAAAGAATGTTTTTGAGCCTAGTGACAAATCTCACTGGCTGATTTTGTTCTCTCACATGCTCTGTGTCCCCTCTTGGAGCCTGATCTTTGTGTGATGTTCTTGGGCAGTCTGTTGTACATTGTATCCTGTGGCTGGAGCCAGGCTGATGCAAAGAAATTGGTGTGGCACTCTCAGAACAAGTGAGAAGAGTTATATGCAGACAAAAATAATAGAATTTCACTTAAAAAGACAAGCACACTTTTGAAAGTTATCTCTAGCTGTTTTCTTCGGGTGGATAATTTTTATTTCATTTAATTAATACATTCTAAGATGGTGTTAGGGCATAACCACAAGAATAGAAATCAAAATTTCTCAAAATTCCTCAACAACTTTACAGACAATTTATTCTAGTCCTCACCTTCTTTCTCAGGTCTTTCAAAAGTTTGTAAACATCAGCAGATGTATACAAATTATATTAGAACAATCATACCTAAAATATATACTAAGGAGTTATGTAAAATGACAAAAGTTTTCTCATAAATAAGAAATTCATAGACTTCCCATGTGTAAATAAATAACTCAAGTGGAAGACAGATTTTGTTAAGAAGCATATTTCTTTTGGGAGAGGTAGACTCAAATTAAACTAAAATTTTAAAAGAAAAGAAACACTATACTGTAACCAAAGAAAATTACATTAACATTGGCTTAAATACTTCTTGATAAGTAACAAATATTTTTTCTCTTGCTGGAACATGTAATTTAAAGATAAATTTCAAATTATGAGTATCATAAATGATACCAGGGTAAAAAATGACTAGAACTAGAACATAATTATTTATTTAGGAGAGATAAGACAAATGTTTCCCTAAATATTGAAAGTGTTGTTTATTGAGAAAAGATTTATTTCTCCTTATTATAGAATTTATATAACATATAAGTTTCCATTTTCATTGTTTTGAAATGTAACATTTACTAGCTTTACAATGTTAAGTGACTATCATCACTCTCTAGCTCTAGAAGGAAACTTTGTGGCCATCAGGAGTCTCCTGCTTTTCTTCTTTTCCTCTGCTCTTAGTAACTACTGTTCTTTTTTATTTTCAGTTTGGATTGGCTATCTGTGGATACATCATGTAAACAGAATCATACAATATGTAATCTTAAGTGATAGCTTATTGTCTATTCTTTCATTTTATGAAAAAACAAAAGTTTCATAATCAAATGATAAGAGAATTGCAATAGCTGTTATACTACTTGTCATTTTAAAAGTACTTCTATTCCTTTGATATGTTTCCAGTGTTGATTCAGTATATTACTGGAAACATGTTGCATTAGTTAGTGTTTACTAGAGAAATAGAACACAAGATGCACAAATTTATGAATTCACAAGATTGGCTCACAAGCTACACACAGATTTGGATGAGAAAGAGTCAGAGGGTCTGTCTGCACACTGGAGACTAGAGATTCCTTCTCTGGTCTGGAGCTTACTGCAGTGTCTTGTGCATGTCACTATCAGGGGGCTGCCATGTCTTTGATGGAAAACCAAAAAGTCTACCCTGGAAGGCCCAAATGTTTGTGCCAAGTGCCCTACAGTCTGTTCTAGAAGCAAGGAGATGACATCCAAGGTGAAGGCAAAGACTGGAGCTCCTCCAGAGAAATGGAAGCAGATTTGTCCTTTGTTTCCCCTTTATACTCCAGTGGACAAGTAGCCCTAGTGTTGGTCTTTCACATACTACAGCATGGAATTGCTGAGCTAATATATTGAGGTTCTTTTGCTCAATTTGAAACAATCAATTAACCATCACCTATGTATCAATAGCCCATTTGTATTTATGGACTATTCATGGCTAAATAGTGTTGCATTGTATGCATGCATCTTATTTGTTACTCAGGAGTTGATGACATTGGTCTGTTTGAATCTTTTAGTACTTGTGCATAGTTCTTTTATCATGGATCTCAGTCTTTGATTGAATGGCTGTTTTGGGGGAATATACACTGCGGAGAGAAATTGCTCATATCAGAGTAAGTATATACTTTATGTACTGAGTAACAGTGATGTGGTTTTTCTCTAATTGTAAAGTTAGATTCTGACTATGAGATTTTCTTTTGTCACTGCTGGCAGAGCAGATATATATTTCTCTCCAAGCACCACCATTCCTATGTCCCATAAATTTTGATGTTATATTTTTATTTCCACTAATCTCTTATGTGAATGCTCTTTGACTTACTAGTTATTTAAGTGTGGTTTAATTCTCATATTCTTTTTCCAGTTTTCTTTTCTTAATGTGTTCTACCTTTATTCTGATGTTGATGAAGATAATTGATGCAATGTCTTTTTTTTAGCATTTATGGAGTCATATTTTATAAAAGAGCACACAGTCTGTCCTGGAAAATATTTAATTTACATTTTGGAAGCATGAGTACTCTCTTATAGTGGGTTGAGGTATCATTTATATATTTATTAGGTCTAATTGGGTTTTAATTTCCAATTCTTTGTTAAAAATCTTCTGTCTATTCTGTGCATTCCAGGAAATTGCACACTTAATCAAATTATTATTAAGTAACTATTTACTTCTTTCCATTATCAGTTTTTTCTTCATATATTATGAGACTCTTCCTGGGAACATAAATGTTGAATAATTGTTAAATCGTCTTTGTAAGTTGATTTTTTACTCAATATTATTTGAACATTCATAATTATTTCACCTTAATGGTTTCACTCTTTTATCAATTTCAGTGTCTTTCTCTTTTGTTAGAGGTTTTTAATATCAACATTACCTTGTACTAGTATTATAAAGTGATTCTCTGGTAAGTGGATCATATTTTTGATAATACATTTTGCCGATCTATGACTTTTGAATGGCGAGTTTAATCCATTTACATTAATTACTGATAGGACTGAACTGATGCCATTTTGCTACTTATTTTCATTGTCTCTTAGCTACAATCACTGTAGTGAAATACTTGAAACAATCAATTTACACAAAGACAAATTTGATTTTAGTTTATCATTTCAGAACAGATGGACTCACTGCTTTGGACCTCTGGCAGGTATACCAGATGGCATGGTCAGATATCTATGGCACAGAAAACTTCTGACTTTGTGAGCCAAGAGGCAAGAGGGATGGAGGGATAAACCAAGACCTCACATGTTCTTCAAGGGGACTCACAGTGACTTAGTAACTCTCAATAAGAGTAATTCCACTTAACACATGGACTTTTGGGAAATACTACAGATTCAAACTATACCAGTCTCTCACAGCCTTTTCATCCCTCCTTTTGGCCACTACTGCCTCTCTGAGTCTCTGAGGATTGACTCAGTGTTGAGGAAACTCTTTCACTGCTGATTCAGGTTACTGCCATTCTGCTTAACTTTCACTTTCTATGCATCTGAGAACTAAGAATCACTCAGAAGTGAAAGAGTAGAGGTTCTTAAGATGTCTTCTGAACATGTGTTAGTACTGACCATGCCTATGGCTTTCTGGGTTCTCCACTCTATGCAGTATCATTTGAAGATACTACTCCCTTCCTTTCTCTTCCCATTCATTTGATATACTGTTCACTTCAACTTCAATTTCTTGATTCACTTGTCTATGGTCAGTATATTTATTTTATAATGCCTTTAGCACATGCTTCCCAGAGATATCTCCTTCAGCTCTGAGCAAAGGCATATTCCCAAGTGGATCCTTCAGGCAGCCACCAAATATCAGATTGTACAGTTATAGAATAAAACACACCTCCTTTTTGAGAATAATATCTGTGTTGCTCCTGTACCACCGTGATGAACCAGGGACTCTCGCTCACCTCTCACCGTCACCTCCAAGCCAAGGGGTGAGAAGTGGTAAATAGGGAAGTTTCAGTGCTGTGTAGTCTCCTTAAATAATTTCAGCAGTCTTTCTTAGCTAAGTATTCTTGTGGCTGTCTTAACTTTTCTGTGAGGTTCTAGGAGGCTCAAAATGACACTAACTGGTATTTTTTTTCTGCTACTTTAATCATTGCTTTAGTGGAGAGAAACATTTTTGGAGTTTCCTACTCTATCATTTTCAGTAACATCTCTTTGAGAAAGATGCCTTTTATATGATTAATAAGAGAAGAGAGAAAAAGATAGAGGCATCAAGAAGAAAAATGGGAAAATGATGGACATTTTGATAGATATACCCATTAGAATGATCTTTGAAGTTGTCAGACTCCTAGAGTGAGGAAATATAACCACCCAGATGAGGGGTCTGTGAGGCTGCTATTGAGAATGAATTATGTGAATGCTGCTGATTCTTTGAGATGCTCAGGAAGAGGATAGTCCATTGTGGAAACTGACAAAAGTCATTAAGAACATATATTCCTACACTCAGTATTTAATTTAAAATTTGAAAATAAAATTGAATTGAAAATTTAAAATTTGTAAATAAGATTTTTTAATCTTAAAATAAAGTTGTTAAGACAAATCTAATCCTATCAAAATATTTTGTTTTTAATCAGCCCACCCAAATTTAAAGACTCAATTCAAAAATGGGCATCTGAAATGAACAGATATTTTTCAGAAGAAGAAGTAAGAGCAGCTAAGAAGCATATGAAGAAATGTTCAACATCATTAGTCATTCAAGAGATGCAGATTAAAACAAAATTGAGATTTAATCTCACTCCACATAGAATGGCTGCCATTTCTGATTCAGCCAACAGCAAATGTTGGCTGAGGCTGCAGAGAAGAAGGAAACTTTTTCCACTGTTGGTGGGACTGTAAACTTGTACAACCCCTGTGGAGATCAGTTTGGAGATTCCTCAAAAAGCTAGGATTGGAGGTCCCATTTGACCTGGTCATTGCCCTGCTAGGTATATACACACAAGAATTAAAAGACTCATATTACAGTGACATATGTGCACCCATGTTTATAGAAGCTCAATTTGTGATTGCTAAATCTTGGAAACAATCCAAGTGTCCATCAACTGAAGACTGGGTAAAAAAGCTATGGTTCTTCTACAGAATGGAGTATTACTCTGCCATAAAAAATGATAAGTTTGAATCATGTCTACTTAAATGGACATACCCTCAGGATATCCTCATAAGTGAAATAAATAGGTCACAGATAGGTAAATATCGCATCTTTTCTCTGGTATGAGAAAATAAAAATGTAAATGAGTCCTAGAGTTGTATGTTATATATTGTGAAATAGAAAATGCTCAAAGTAAAATAGGGTGAAAGGGGAAAAATAATGAGATTATAACAAAAAAGAAAGGAAATAAATTTTATGTATATAGGTGGGTGGTAGGGTGGGTAGGGCTATGGGAAAAGATGAGAATTAAGTTGTGTCTTATACTGGTACAAATCCTCATTATGGAGTGTAATCATGATGCCTATATGTAATGTACCAATAAAGATTTTTTTAAAAAATTATTTTTTCTGCAGATCTTTTAAGCAAAATATAGGCATGTCTTATGCTTTCTCTCTGTTCCTTTTTCCCAGATGCAGAGTTTCTCTTTAGTTCTACTTCCATATTAGATTAGAGACTGTGTTAGCAAACAAACTGGAATTCTACATGGCTTTTGGTTATATTCATTTCTCTGTGAAATTTTCTAACCTTATAATTTTGTTCTGAAAGGTGGTGATCTTCAACTTAGCTCAACTGAAACATTTAACTAATAATGCTCTAAATGATTTTGTCTTCTATTTCAGATAAAAGTGAATTTAAATATTAAAAAAAAACATGTTAAATGGAACTGAGATGTAGCTCAGTAGTACCACACTTGCCTGGTAAACTCAAGGTTTTGAGTTTGAGCCTCAGTATCAAAAAATAAAAATTAAAAAAATCAACATGTTAAGTGATAAGTTATAATTGCTTGACAAATGAAAGGCATAAAAATGACCATACGGCACACCTGCTTTTCTCATTTTTGTTTCACCTTCCTTGGATGATTCTCAGGTATGTGGCTATTCAGTGTGATGCTGTTTAGTAAAAAATGTCCCCTGTGTTGTTTCCACTTTTGAATAACTTTTGGTTCACAGCCAATAATATCAAGTATTGCTTTCTACCTCTAACTTTGGACATAGAGAGCTTGGAACATTCAAACATTTTTGAAGTTATTCTTTTTTGAAAGGCTACTCTCTAACACTAAAATATTGGGGAAAGAGAGACATGCTATGGAATCTGTCAGCACAGGAATATGTTATTTTAAAGGGAGAACAAAGAGTTTTATCTTTGTCAGACGGGGCTGTTTGAGGTTTTATTTTTAATACTATGAACACAGATGAAGCAAACATAGAATACATCTCTCTTAATTCTGTTTTTTTCTTCTCATGTGGTGCTCTGGGTAGTCAGACTTACAGTGCAGTCTCTGGCCACATTGCTTGATTAGCAATGCTTTTCTTTTTGGTGGCCCAGATAAGGCTGTAGGCTCTTTTTCTTTTTGGTTTTCATTTGGCAAGATGACTAAATATGGGTCTGTCTGTCCATAAACTGGCACCAGTTTCTCAGTTGCATGAACTCGCCAAATTTTTTGTTTCTTTTTAGACAGCAAAAGGAAGAAAATAAATATTTCCTTCATTGATTATTTTATCCCTGGATAAAGCCAATCTCTCTGTCTCCTAAGTAACAAAGAGAAGAGAGTAATACATATATTTTACTAAATGATCAAACATTTTCCAAGAAAATAAAGAAGGACTTCAGGAATATGGTCTTAACTAATTTCTGTTCTGAAGTTTTTTAATTCAAATATTTATTGGTACATTCTGAATGCACATCATCATCACATTCAAAATTGAGAGTGTGTATGAATATATGACACAACTTGATTCTGATTTTTCCCTCCCTCCACACACCCTGCAAACCCCCACCCTCTACTTACATAAGCTTTGTTTTCCTTTTTATTACTATCACACTCTTTTTCCCCTTGTTCTTTACATTGATATCCTTTTTCTTTTTAAATATTTTCTATTTGTTCTGAATTTAAGAAGAAATACTTTCTCAAATTTGTGGATGCTTAAAAAGGCTCCACATTGCTATGATTTTTTAAGTAGAAATGCTAAAAATCTTTTGGTTTTCATAGTCTGTTGAAGCTCATGACTTGAAAGTAAGATATGGGTTGTTATAAAGCTATAGCTAATATTAAATCTATATAAAAGCATCAAAAGCATCCTGATTTTTCTAAGTTGATTTCATCTTTATAAAATATAGTTTTTTTCACTAGCCTGGATTCAATTTAAAGGAATGTTTTGAGGCTTTGGAAAGGGGCTTTTATTTGCCAGGAGCAAGTGGATACTAATAGGATGAATTTTGTTCTTAATTAAAGTTCTGACTATAAGATGGAAACTCAAGGTTGTTTTAGTTCGCATTTCTCCAATGGTTGAAGATGCTGAACTTTTTTAAATTTATGTATTCACCGAACATGTGTAATTCTTTGAGAAGTGTTTCTTCACTTCAGTTACCTATTTTTGAAAAGGGTTTTTATTGGGTTGACTTGAATTTTTAAATTCTTTATATATTCAAAATATTAGTCTTCTTTTTTAAGTGTGTGTAGCAGAATTTTTTCCAGTTCTGTAGGTTCTCTCTTCACTCTGCTTCTTGTACTATTCAGAGGTATTTTACATGAACTTATTTGTTGATTCTAGCTTTTTTTTTCTGGTGCATTTATTCTGTTCAGAAAGTTCTTGGCTTTATTACAGTGTTCCATGATATCCATGCTTGTAGTAAGACAGCTCAGAACAGCTAAATCTTGGAAGTGGCCTGTATATAGTGTTTGTACACAATGGAGTACTATTCTGTCATAAAGATGGATGGACTCATCACTTATAGGAAGATTAACGCACTTTGAGACTTTAATATTAAGTGAAACAAGTCAGATACATGAACTTAAATATCACAATGCCTATTCTATGAGAAATTCAAAATACAATAAAGATCAACATTTTAAAAATAGATAATAAAAGAGGAAGATCTTTTGCAAAAAGAAAAGGAAAAAGAAATAGTGCGAGGAAAAGGGGTACAAAATAATAAGATGTGTTGTGTGCATGTACCAATTCCTGAAAAGAAATGTAATCAATATGGACTGCAAATGTATACCAATGAAAAAATAAAAATAAAAATAAAAATTTTGAAGTTTCACTTATAATCATTTTATTAGTGATAATATCAGTAAAAATAGTGGTATAACATGAACACTTTTTAGCATTCTTTGATGCTCACAGAAGTAAAATAAAAAGGTTAAATGCTTTAAATTTAAGTTCATCTAGTATTCTGAAAAACAAAGGAGTTTCTATGAAAAATCTTAAAAATAATTTTTAAATTTCCTATTGCTCAAAAACTAAGAAACAAATTTAATGATGCTTTTTAATTAAGTCACATCAATAGCTAAATTTAGTGTCCTATTTCATTTTTCATGAGAAAATCAGGACACTGTTTGGGAAAGAAGTAGATTTTAAGTGAGAGTATGGTGTTGTCCTATGGGAAGCAGATAAAGCAGGAATTCTGCAGCCTAAATCATTCTTGTATTGAATTTTCCAATGGAATCATCATATATTCTGGTTCTTAAAAAGAATAGTTTTACTGAAACTTAAAACATCTTGAGACACATTACTTGGTACAGATTCTTTTAAGAAGGCTCATTATCCTTAACACATGGTTTTTCTTGTTGCTGGTAGTATACAACTAGAATAAAATACCAGCATGATGGAGGCCACAAGTAATACTGTGACTTAGGACACACACACACACACACACACACACACACACACATATATATATATATATATGTATGTGTATATATAAAGAAAGAAATTACACTACTGAAATGTGTTGTGTGAAATCTACATAGGAGTAGTTTCTAGAGATATTAATAAAAGAGCACTTGTTTATATTACTGGATTAGACTTTATTATATGATAGGGCTGCAGAATTGCCACATTCATTATGTTTGCTCTCTATTTAGAGTGGCAATAAATCTCTTCAGAGAGTTTAGGCTCTGGTAAAGGCTGCGCTATTACTTGGGCCTATCACGGATCCAATGATAATCAGTTTTTTGCAATATTCTCAGCCAATGAGAATCCTGTTGAGACTCTGGGAATAATCAATAGAAGAATAACAATTTAGATGTGAAAGAATTTGGAGGAAATCTGCAGTCTCTCTTGCACCTATTTTGAGAAGAACTATAGAATTGCTACTGGGCCATGGAAGAGATTAAATTCTTAACCTCAGGCGTGGCTTGTGTCTAGATGTCTCCCCAAAGTCTCAAGCAATCCTTTTTGGAATTGGCTTAGTCTTGAATGTGTGATACTGGAGATGAGGGCACGTGATTACTAGACCATGTATATGAGTGATTGGTTTGACACCACCCTAACCCTGGTAGTCCAAATGAGATTAAAGGGGTGGATAGACACTGTTATTGTCGATCTCTTTTTGCTTTTCTTGCCTTCTGCCATCAAGAACTATTAGCTCTCTGTCACCTTTCTTTGAAGCCAGCATATTATGGACTAAAATGCTTACAAACTGATGAACAAATAAATATTCTCTTTCTAACTTCGGGTGTTGTATATTCTACCAACAATGAGAGAAAAGTAACTAACTCTATAGAACATCAGGTTACAATGTGGTCTGTTTTTCATTATGATCTGGGATCCATGTGATATACCTGCCCATGTATTTACTCATGAAAACTTTGTGTTTCATAAAATAACCACAGTCAGTGAGGGACAAAAATCAGGCAATTCAGAAAGATATGTGTAATGTGCCTGTGCCAACACCACTCTAAACTAGGCAGAGAATCACAGACCCCCTCAGTGACCTACTGAGAGAAACAATAGAAAAAATCCTTCTCAGTTTCCCAAACTTCCAGTACATTTGATTTTCCATTTTTCACATAAGCTGAAGTATGTATACTCATGCAGAGATCATAAAATATCCTCCCTGGCATAGTCAGACAATGTAAACTTGGGCATTACGGGACAGACACGGTCGTGGTTTTTCTCCCTGTGGTATTCTATAATCCTCTTTCAGAATTTATTATTTTGTCTTTGTCCCAGTAACTCCAAACTTCACTAGTTTGGAAATTTCAACCATAGGAGACAACAATAATTTTAAACATAGAAGAATAAACTGAAATATGAGATTGCTACCTGGCCAATTTGGACTATTCATATCATAGAACAAAATTTTAAAATGAGTTATTCTACTTGATAGAGTGATTTATCCCTATTACCAAAGGGAAATTATATTGTTGTTACACAATGGATATGAACAGGACTCAATATGACATTCAGAGAATTTCTAGAATAATATTACTTCTGTGTGTAGTAGTAAAGGTTAATGTGAAATTACAGAAATGAAAAAAAAAACAAAAAATGACAATATGATTGAGAACTCAGACCTTTGTGGAAAGAAAATTTACATAATTTCACCACATGAAAAACACTGAGCAGCTGAAGTTCTGGCCAAGGGCAGCAGAAATATTAAATGAGTGGTAGAAGAATGAAGTAACGTACATTAATTTTAGTCTCTTAACTTGGTGTGGAGATGAAGATGGCAGAGGCTTTGCAAGTTTCTTTTTTGCTTGTTACAGTTGTTTAATGGAAGTTGCTGACATTTTTCTTTTCCACCTGCTTATTTTTTCTTTTGTGTACAAGTTGGATGTAAACCTTAATCATAAGGTAACAGTATTCTATGATCCTTGGAACCATGACAAAATTGAAGTAACATTAAGACCAGAGCTGGATATAATGACTGCTGGGAGTGTATTTTTCTTCTTATTGGGAACATCTCTTGAGAACATCTTCACTTGTAGAAAGAAAAGGTCTCTCTTGTTAGTGAATATATAGGGTTCTTTTGTTATTGAAATGTACAGACAGTGTAGAGAGATGAATATGAAACTAAGAAGAGAAGCTTATGAACTATCCAAGTTACTCATTCTCTTTAACTTCACGTACCTGCTTTGTGACAATAGGGATGAGCCCAGAATATATAAAAAGCTCAAAAAAATCAGCACACCCAAATTTAAAGACCCAATTCAAAAATGAGCATATGAAATGAACAGATATCTTTCAGAAGAAGAAGTAAGAGCAGCTAAGAAGCATATGTAATGGTTTCTTTTGTCTCAATCTTGGGTGTCAGTGAAGGTTTGGGGTAGAAATAGGTTCTGATATGCTTTTTTTGGTGAGTTGTTGAAAAGTAAGCTACTTCTCCATCACCAGGTTCTTAAATTATGGTGTATTCAACAGCGTCAGCCATCTTCTGTGGACCTACGTCTTACTGCAAACTCTATCAGTGACTGTCAGACACCTGATATCTTGGACAAGTTTCCAATACGTTCTGTAACCTTTTCCTGCATGGAACTTCCTATGGGGTTTAAGAAGTTCAGTTTCCAGCAAGTTCACACACTTAGCACTTTACTGAACTTTACCATCTCTATCTCAAGCCTCATGGGTTTGAGGCATGGGGGCAGGTGAGATTCCTTCTGTGGGTCTTATATTATTCCTACTGCTACTGTATTTTAAAGAATTTTCTGTACTTATCACCAAAAATACTTTGTTATAGTAATCCCCTTCGGGGAGTAGTAATTTTTGTGTTAAATTTCATCTCACTGAATCATGTGGGGTTTCCGCTTCCTGCTTAGATCCTGGTTGGCACAGCTGATCATGTATGTGACTTCCTGATAATTTAAATGTATCACACCAGAAAGATTCTTGCCCACAAATAGTTCCCATTACCTTCTACCAATGTATTGCATTGCACTGTAGAATTATGTAATTTTAATTTTATTTTCATGAACATCTTATTGATTGTTCTGTATTATATGCTGAAATCTAATGAAGAATAAAGCTTATAAATGACATTTAAAACATGCATCTCCATGGTTGATATATTTATCCATCACACAAGTAACAACATAATTGGCTTTTGAGTTTTCTTCCTCTTCACTGGGTTATTGACTTATATTAGGGGAGCCAGGATATGAGTGTTGTTTGTTTTAGATTAGGCACAACAGGAGAGCAGATAGAAATAAGATACTTAACATTCAGAAAATTATCTAATCTCAAAATAGAATCATAAATTTTCTGGCTACTGCTTGTTCATTTCTTTGCATGTGGTGGGTGTTAGACTAGGTTTCTTTGCATATTTAAGTTCACAAATATTCTGCTAAATTTATGTATGTATTTTAAAAATCAGTAATGAAATCTACATTCAGAAATACTGTTACAATTATAAACTATCAGAACTAAGATTCAAGGCTGATCAATTTGTCTTTGAAGCCCTTGCTTTCATATTATGGAAAAGAGCATCACTATTTTGGTTAATCTGTCTTCGTGCTAACTTGTTTAAACAACACAGATATTTGGATTATCTTTTACTTAATTTTATTTTGCATATGTTAAAAGCATTTATACAGATGACATACATTTGAGTTATACTATGCTTTCAGAATAATAGCAATTTTGGGAAAAAATGAGAATTAAGTTGTGTCTTATACTGGTACAAATCCCCATTATGGAGTGCAATCATGATGTGTATATTTAATGTACCAATAAAGATAATTTAAAAAAAAGAATAATAGCAATTTATTTTCTTAATGTGGTGTCATAAATATTCATGCATTGTGTTTATAGTATTATTTGCCATTCTGTTAGTGGTTAAAAGTTATATTGTTATACTGTCATAAAGTAGTAAAAATTTCAACGTCGAGTGTGATCATGATATGTATATAAAATGTACCTCTTGAACAATTTTTAAAAAATTATACTGTATCTGAAATTTTTTATTATTAGAAATGGTACCTATAGGACATGTTTTGTGAATCTCAAGTACTTAAAGACTATGTTTTGAATTCATTACTAAAGGTGAAATAATTTCAAATATTATAAATACTTTATAATGTTAATGTATATTGCCAAGTTGTCAGTCAGAAGTTTGAAACAAAATATCAAAAGATATAAGCGCACATTAAATGTTTTTTTAAAAATTGATTTTATTTGAAATAGGTACATTCTATATAAATATTATGACCATACTCAACATTGACAACTTGAGCCAGTATATGACATGACTTCATTCTCATTTTCCCCATTCCCCTACCTATCCTACAATGCCTAATATTCTTATTTTATTATCTTGACTAATTTTATTGGAAAATATAGTAAAATATTGGATAGCATTTTTTAAAAAAACTTATTATTAAGCTGAATTTTTTGGAGAATAATTTGTTTTGTTTTTCATCTTAGTATTTTAAATGTTCTTTATATTTTATAATAGATGTACAATAAACATACAGGATCTTTAAAATGTTAGTAAGTTAAATACTTTGAGTCTTTGTTGAAAACCTATTAGTCCAAATGTTTGTGAATATTGTTTATGGTATTAATGTGAACAGATTTCCTGTTTTGTAACCTCAAATCTATTGCTTCATGTATTATCCAATTTTATTTAAGCTTAATTGCTGTACATCTGGAGTTCCTATGAATACATTTATAATATTTGAGAACTCACATTTAAAATTCTAGCTTCTTGAAATATGTTTTATGGTGTGATTCAAAATAAAAACCCAAATCTTTCTTCTCCCTTTAAAAATCAAGCTCATTAATAAATACATGTCTGAATAAAGGAATATTTTAAAGTGATGGTGTAACTGGTTATGTTAATGTAGATGAGGAAAAATTGGAAACTGAAAAATCCTGGGTAAAAATTCTTTGAAGCTAATGGATATGCAAATTACCCTGAAATGGTAAATGTTCAATATGTATATGAATCAAAATACCTTTTTGCACCTCAAGAAGACACAATAATTCTATGTAAGTCCCAAACTTGGCATCATGGGACATTGGGTGGCACTGGTTCAGCAGAGTGTGTCCTACAGTGACTGTGTTTGTGCACTGAGGAGTTAGTCATTGCTCCTCCAGGTTTTAGCACAAAAATTCCACTAGTTATATTTTATCATCTTTATTTTAAAGATGTCAGGGATATTAGTACATTAGTAGGTAAATAAGCTAAAAAATATGATTGTAATGTATAGAAAGCATTATATGAAAATTATATTTTATTGTATTACTTATTAAATGTTTTATTCCTAAAATTTATTGAATAAAATTTAAATATTACATATAAAGATCCCCCTATCTTCCTCTACTTTTACATGATTAGGATTTTTATTATTCATTCAATAAATCTTTATACAATGTCTGTAATGTTTCAAGGTCTGTCTGGAATTATCTGATTTTGTGGAGCTTGCATTCTTATACTGTTCTAAGTTTGTATTTTCAAGTTAACAAAATTTGTCTATGTCTATTGCATCTATCTATATTATTATATGTGTTTGTATGTCTATGTCTCTGCATAATTTCTTGTATTTAATCTTTGCCTAACATTCTGTAAATACATATAACTTATGATTAAAAATTTTTATTTTCTTGGGTATAACTTTAAAAAATTCTTGCATAAATATGTTTTCACACACATATGAAAATTTAAAAGATTATTTCCTAAGTCTGAAATGGAGTTAAATTGTTCAAACCTGTATTCATTATGTGAAATTATCTCCTTAATATATTTCAAAAATTGACATTCTTATCTACGTTCTGGGGCAATTCTATTTTCTCTTTATCCTTATGGAAATCAATTTTATTCATCTTTTAAATTTTCCCAATCTGAACTGTGAAAAAATATGTCAATGCATTTACATTTTTAATTTTTTTTTTTCTATGCAGCATCTTTGCTCATATAGTTTGCTGAGAGAACCACAGTTACGACAATATGATGCAGAAATCAGCCATACTCTTGCACTTCCCCTGCTGATCGTTCAAAGTTGTCCATTGGGTTCATTTTTTTCTCGCCCTTACATGATATCTGGGGCAGGCTCCAAAGACTTTTCTGGGTTGTTTCCATTTTCAGGGTATTTTCATCTCCGTCATTTCATGGAGGATTTCAGACTTTCTGTGAAATGTAAGTAGTGATTGTTGCTTAATTCAAACTCATCCCCTTTCTCAGCCAGAAATACTTCATGATGAAGAGGAGCACAGTTGGGGCTTGTTGCTTTTTCGCTCCTCTACCAAATTCACAACCTACTTTTCTAACCTTTTAAAGGAATGGGCTTAGTGAGAAATGTATTAAAACTAAAGGACATGTTTTTGTGGTCCTGGAACAGTAATAGTCTGGTGAATGCCTTCTAGACTGAGGTGCAATATGACTTCAATTCAGAACATTTCCTTTATTTTAAGTTTCTGGTGTATTTCTGCAGAGGACCCCACTCATTTCTGAATCCAGTGATGCCTTCCTGTTGGAGTGGTTTTCTAATGGTCCACATGTCTGTTGAAATCTTTGGGGATCTTCAGGTAGTTTG
>PVIR01018559.1:0-33183 GCA_004026965.1 Petromus typicus | reverse complement strand
GATGGGCTCTGGGAACACCTCCAGATTCTACACTTCCCACCTGCCTCACTTTCTGGATCAGCCCACATGACTTTACTTAAACCTCTCCTTCCTTATCTCTGTCCTGCTCGTATTACAAACTAAGCACGATCCCATTCTTCCTAACTGGCTCCAAAAGCCTCTCAGGGCACTGCAGCTAGGCAGGTCCCTCCTCTCCAACCCCTCAATTCCCCAACTCAGATCAGTCTCACCACCGCGTGGCTCCTACCTGCTCTCTGCAAGGGTCTTCTCCAATTAGAACTGGGCTGAGGAAGGAGCAATTCATTCACCAAGGAACAGATAATAGGTCCTCACTACTCCAGCCTAATCCTTGGTTATGTTTTAATAAACGTTTTCATATATCTGTTTACAAAATAGAATTAAGAACTGCTCTAGAGGACAACCCACAGGATAAGATTATCTTTTATTAGAGATCTTATATTACATATTCCCAAAAAGATATAAAATCTTCCAAGAGAAAATATCAAAACCTGTTGATTTCAAGGTGAGCAAAATAATCAAAATGAAAGTAAACATTTGCTTCTAGACAAAGGAATGTGAAAACATTTCAGCGCAACAGACATGGGAAGATAATTACAATGTTTTACAACATATTTTACAGTATTTTAGTTTAATAAGTACTTGCAGAAAACAAGGATGCAGAGTTCTTGAACAATGCAGTCATAGCTGCAAGTTAACATTTCAAAAAGGTGGGGAGTGAGGGAGGAAAAGCAGTATACTGCTTGGTCAACGGAACGTCTGCAACAATGAATGTGATAAAACCTAATCAAATGTGCCACGAGATCAAAACCGAAGGATATGGTTCTAGTGGAGACTGGAGACGCTTGAATTATTCATTCAGTTCTTGACCACAGCCCAAAGCATCCTCTCTTCATTTCCCTGATGAAGTATTTTAAAAATAACCTCACAAAACAGAAACCTGCTGGTTAAAGAGAATTTCTGCTTGTGAAGAGCTGGTGACAGCACACTAAAACCTGGAACCAACATGGGACACGATCCAGCCCAAACACCCACAAGTGGCAAAACCACTGTTATTGCATCAGGTTTTATGTTTCAGTTGATCAGAATTTCCAGAGTGATTAGGCACAGCCACATAACCACAGAACACAGTAAGTGCCCACAGGAAGATTTACATTTAAGATGCAACAAAATACAGATTACTTCCTGGGACTTGCTTCTGGCAATCCTAATGTCTGTAGATGACTACAAAAAGGAAGTGATTTATTTTGTTTTTCTTTTTTTTCCGGTCATTTATTCCTCCCAAAATGAGGAAAGAAACATGTTTATTGCATGAAGTTACCTTCTTATAATTTATTTACTAACACTGGTATTGTTTCCTTAATTATTAAAGGCAAAAGAGTTCATATATTTAACATAACAGTATAATATTAGGAGCTGCATCTTGAGTGACAATCTAGATGATAATCAGAAAACAGAAAAGGTCTTTACTTCTATTGCAGGATGTCAGAATGACAAGAGGTAAATGGAAGTGTAAAGTCACATATTACTAAATCTGACAATTTGACTTTTCAAAACTGTACACAAAGAATCCCTTTCACGCTGAAAGTGAATATTATGAATGCTGCTAATGTTAGTTATTTTAATATTAAGGAAACAATGATTCCAGATACATTTTATTAGAAGTATGGTAATGGCACGTGGGTTTAGCACAACACTTTGAGGTTAGAACACACAGAAGTTTGGAATTAACTGGACAAACATATTTAATAAGATACACTATGATGAGCTACATGTAAGTAGATTTCAAAACAGGGTCTATTTTAAAGCATTCTCCCTTCAATATGGTGAGCTACTCTGAAGTGGAAACAGTGTCTGGATTTTGTATGTTACAAAATCCTTGTTTCAAGTTACAGTTCCCTTGGCAGCAGCATATTTAATTAACAATATTTTTCTTTCTTGTTTTGTTTTCTGACATCTCAGTACATTCAAATAGTCAAAATGTTTAGAGTAACACCACCACAAATTTAATGAAACAGATTAGAATGTGGCCAGCATTGTCAGGCAAAAATTACACAATTTATATATCATAGAAAGTACCTACCCCTGCCCCAACCTCCCAATATTTCCCCTTTCCCAAACAGTAATATGGACACCAAAAGAGTTAACAAGACTTATAAAAAAATAAGGCACATTTATTTTGATATGGTAATTTTAAAATAGAAAATCCCATCTCAGAACACCTGTATTCAAATGAGCTGTGTAAAAAGACACCTTGTGGTACCTAAAACAGGTTTATGGTACCTATGGAATTGCTTCTTCTATGTTAGTGACAATGGAATAAATTGCACCTATCCCATACTGTCAAGTAATGAAAATTTGCCTCTGTTTTTCTACTGTTGAATGATTCAAAATCAGATCTACCTGGAAATACAAAGAAGAGTCAAGAGGCTCATTAGAAAAAGATGTGAAAATCAACTATGTTTATCATAAGGGTTGAGGGATTGCACTTTTCCACATATTTTAAAACACAATATTTTTGTAACTTGTCTGCATAATTGCAACCATTTTGGCCATTAGCTGTCACCCACCAACCTGTCACTCAATTTTGGTCAAATGGGTACTTTTGTAAAAGTAAGGAAGGGTCAGCAACACAGATACTTACAATGATCTCTTCACAACCCCCAACACAAACATAATTAGTTAGCATTTAACCTGAGATACAATCTGTTGAGAGGTTGTCTTTAAACATGTCTTCATTTGTTGCCATCAATTCATACTGATAGTGGTAGTTCATGGGAGGAACTTTCAAAAAGCAAGAGAAAAAGAATCCTGGTGGATAGCATGGCTTTTTTTTTTCTTTCTTTCTTAACTGGTTTTAAAAAAAAAAAATCACATAATTCATGTTCTCACAGTAGTCAGAAGCTAAAACGATGTGCTTCTTTATTGCACAGCCAACCAAGAAAGTCATAAAAGCCACTGCTTCCCAATCAAAGTCAGCTTCACCTCAACCGGATTCGGAATGTGCTGATTTCCATAGGACTCAAGTTGATCTCACTTAGATTTTGGGCGTTTGCAGGTGAATGCAGCAAGGATAATGATGAAGGTGTGAGAGTTTCAACAGTAAACTTGTTAAAAATTTTCTGTACCAACATCTAAAAAGTAAAATGACAAAAAGAGTATTTGTTTAGATCATTTCCGAACTGAGATTAATGGCACATCTATACATTCAATAAAGAGAAAATAGTACGAGAAATAATAAAAGTGTGTTGAAGTGACTTTGTAAACAGTAATGAGGAGAGAGCAGTAAAACCTGTCTAGACCTATAGTCCATCCTGGAGGGAAGCCGGAAACCCATGTAGGCCATTTGGAATTCTTTCTATAACGCTCATAAATTTTATCCTGGACAGGAGTTACTTTTTCAACCAAAGAAAGGGTATTTACCAACCAACATGTTTAAAAATCCTTAGACCCTTTCAGTTAGTACTCTTAACAATGGTGGTTCTCAACTGTCTTTTCCTGTCCCATTAAAGAGAGGACAAAGGCCCTTACTATTCTCAAGGCTCATGAATTTTTGAGCCTTAGTCTAGGCAGAAGGTTACTTGGAAAACATGACTCACCACTGCTAATACTCTAATGTGTCTCTCTATATCATGTAACTCCCACTAAAGCTCAGTGTCTTTTAATAGTTCAATGCTCACAGACAAGTGCACTTTGGCCATTAAAAAAAAAAAAAAAAAAAAGCTGGGACTTTTTGTTATTAATTCTGGAAGGCAGGGTAAAAAATAATGGAGAAGTAATCTGTCCAAGAAGATCGGGGCATCTATCATACATGCTAATCTGCACAGCTGCCACAGAGGCGATACAGTCTGGTCTGTGGTGCATCCATAGCAGAGGAAAGCTGGGCCTGCCAAGGGGTTTGGTGGGCCAGACCTGTCTGTGTGTGTGCTGGAAGCAGCCTGGCTGCTTGCTCTAAGTCACAGCTTGTTTAGTGGCAGAGGCAGGAGACTAGAGATTTGTTTCCTTCTAAGGAGAGGCTTGATGAAACTGCCAGCAAGACCACTTGAATAGAAATCAAAAGCAGGCAGCCAGCCAGTAGGGTTCTGACTGAGGATGCGCTTGGCTTGCACGGTATTGACTCATCTGCAAACATGGATTAATCAGAAGACCTAGACACACATTTATTTCCCAAAAGGAATCAACTGATTAGAATTCTCTACAGCTGCCTCTGGTGTCACGATCAATTATTTCATTGACCACCATCTCAATGATTATACTCTCACATTCTTATTTCTATACTAGTTACATACTGGCTTGGGTCTCTGCAGAACTAGGGTTTACTCCGGCTGAACTGGGAGGGGGGGTGTGAGCATGTTTGATGCAGGAGAAGAGGAAATGGGGAGGGGAGAGATGAAGATGCTTTGTACGGGAGTAATGCAAAGCCAAAGAATGAATGATCATTACATTAAAACAGGTGCAGGGTCTACTCCTGCATTTTAATGTAGACAAGCAGAGGAGAGATATGGAGCAAAAGCTTTCTTAAAATGGAGAAATTTAAACTATCATGCAGGCTGAAAGAAAGGTCAGGGAAAGAGTGTTTGTTGTTGGACTTTTTTCAGAAAGTGATGGTTTTAATGCATACCCACTTGCCTGTCCAAGTAACCTCTTAACTTACCTTTCCCTGAGTAGTGAAACAAAGCAGCCCCGTGTTTCTGCTAGGGAACTGGCAGTCAAAGCCTTTCCGGTGGAGAATCAAGGCTGCCTCATCAGAATATCCATTTCCCACCTGCAAATGAGCAGGACAGCAACACACACCGGCAACATCAGAGTAAGTATTTCTAGTACTGCACATACAACTGTCTGGATGTTGTTATTCCCAAACCACATTGGTTGAGCAATGAAGTCAGGCAAATTAATTTCTTTCCAACTTCAATGTTCACTGACCCTTCTACATACTGCACACACTTCCCCCTTTGTCCCCACTGAGCCAGGTGAGGCCAAGGCCCAAGGGTATTGATTAAGTAACTTTATGGTCCTAAATGATGTAAGTTTTCTTTTGCTCACATATTGCATATAGTTCTACCAAAGTTTCTTCAAGTGTTTTGTTTTTTACTTTTTTATATACACATCTGTTAAATAAAATTACACTAGACTATAGTTCTTATCTGGTCACTGCGTGATATACCACCTCTTAAAAGTGAAACATGCCTATTTATAAATTTTGCTAATTGCATTGATATCCTTAATCTTTAATGTATTGGTCCATTATTTTTATACAAAAGACATTTAAATCCAATTAGTTATGCTTATCACTTGCTAGACCAGCCCACATTTATTAGCTTGATGTATCATTTAAATTCACATTCCAGCAACTACTCTTCCTGGGAAGAGATAGCGAAAAATACTAAACATAACCTGGCAGTTATGAGGATATTACAGTTTATATTTTCTTGCTATAAAATTCACCATTTCCATTTAAATAATATCATCATGCATAGTTCAGGTCTTCAAATATTTTAAATTACAATTATCTTAATAAATTTTAGGTCATCTAAAGTGGAAAGATGTTTATGATAATAAGCAAATCAAATTAAGTATCTTTAGAAAATTTAAGAATCTAGTTATTCAAAGGAGAGTTGTGGAATGCTCAGCAGTGTTGATCACTTTCTCCCTTCTCTGTTCACAGAGAGAAGATGGCCAAGCTCTGGATCACCATCACTAGAGGACTAGATTTTTAATGTGCTACAGAGGCATCTTCTCTGCACAGCTGCCAGCATCTCCACACTGACTTGATTTTCTGTGCCTGAACAGCTTACTGCTGTCCTCACCTTAAACCTTTAACTTAAACAGCTGTACTCTGTTGTGATATTTCACACTGGTATTCTGCAGTGGTATCGCTAAGGTTTTGTTTGAAGGCGGAAAACACGCAGTCATTTTCAGGAATTCAGAGTCACCGCAGGACTACCACACACACAGCAAGTTTAAATCATATGATAAAGATGTCTAATGAAATGTCAACAAATGTCAGCCCATCAAGTAACATAAAAATAGCATGTAAGAAAAGCTTTCATTTATTATATGTGTCCGACCTCCAAAAGAATAAAGAGAACTTGATCTGTGGCAATTCTGAAGCCTGAGAATAGCACCTTATTTTAAGTATCAGTCTCTCTAGATGGAGCTAATGATTGTCTACTTCCTGCGTGAAATTATTGTGTAGATTAATCCAGTAAAAATATGATGTCCAATGGCCTCATGAAGCCTTGTAGGATGAACAGCCAATGCAAAAGCTGCGGGCTCAGAGCCTGGGCTGGGGGTCAGATAGTCTGAGATATTAGATACTAATTTTGGCAATTTTTTAAATGAAATATTACAAAAAGGACCGAGTCTTACATCTGGCACAAAGGATGCCATAGCAAGTTAGCTATCAGTACTGCTATCAAATAAACAATGGTGGGTATTTTCTAAAAGTACATTAAACAGTAGCCTTATTTAACTTATTCATAAATTACTTTTACTGACATAATACCATGGTAGCTAAAGAATCAGGGGATCTTTAAATTCTCCATCAATAGTTGTTCGACACCATAACCAAGTCCTTACGTGGATTCATATAAGGTTAAGTGGCCTCTTAATTATACTCTTTCAGCAGCTCTTGGACAATTAACCTACAGCATTTGGCCATTCTAACCCAGTGGACCATCCGGAAAAGTCACTAGAAAGGAGGTATCACTAACATTTCAGCAACACATTTTCTCTTGGAACAACGAATTCTTAAGGCCTTTAGAAAAATTAACTTTGGATTCCATAACAGATTCAAACCCAGAGTATGAAAGCAGACATAAAGTCATAAAAATTAAATTTTACTGACAGCAAAAGTTAGACTTCCTCTAAAAACTAAAAGTGTATCATTTCTGTAAGGACTAAATGAAATAGCAATCATCTTGTCCAAGTTTTAAAAATCTAATATTCATGAAAGTATCAGTTTTTCAAGCAAAAATACCTGAGGCAAAGCAACAGTTTTTTTTCAGATTCAAAATCTGTCTAGACATTTTATTTCCAAGAAAACTGTTTCTCAAAGTAGAGAAACTGTGAATTTACTTGAATATGCATGCAGGAAAACAGATACCTTCCAGCAGTCACCCTACACACTCTAAGAAAGTAAACAGACATTCAATGAACTGTTTTCCCATTCATTACCACAAGAGGAATCTCTGGACCCCTGAAAAGAAGGGACATGTAGGGGGAGGGGAAGTTTTACAGCCTTTGAAGTTGTGCTATGCACTGGGCTGGGAAACTGTCTTTGTAAAACAGGTGCAGTCACAGTGGAGGTCTAATGACAAAGTAAGGCTGGAGAGTGCAGTGAAATCCACTCAAAACCTGTTCCTGGAGATAAAGCCCACATCTGACTGATAGGCCAAGCTGGCCAGCAAGGCTCTTCTGGCAGTGTGGTGCACTGTGGGAGGACGATCTGGCTGGACAGTGAACCATCTCTTAGATGGGGGCTTTGATCAGAGCAAGGATCAGAGCAAGGTTTGGGTTCCAACCGGGAACCAGTTGTGTGACTCAGAGGAAATGGTAAGTCTCTGTAAATTCAAGGAAGTACTTCAGACTCCTCAAGAGTCCTTGTGAAGATCAAAGGCCAACCACAAGGACAATAATAGCAATTGCTAATAGGTATCCAGCCCTGCTGTGTTATATCCTGAGCAGAATTCATTTTATCTCACAATAACCTTTAAAACAGTTAAGGTGGTTTACAAGTTTGCATTAACATGTTCAAATGTACAGAAAAAATCCCCATCACAAAACATTTTCTCTTATACTCAAATGGCAATGGCTGCTAATGCCCCCATTATCCCTGACAGTCAGCATACCCCTCCTTGGGTGCCCCATTATCACTGTACAGAGAAGAGTCCTCAACATTTTTAGCACTAGCCTTCCCTACTTGTTCCCAAGAAAGAGACAGAATAGCAACAACGAACAAGGGTTCTTTTTCCCCCCACAGGCTCAGCAGCATTTGATTTCTGGGTTTTTGATGACAGCTATTCTCTGGAGTAAGATGGAATCTCAGTGTTATTTGATTTGCATGTCCCTCAAGGCAAAGACGCTGAATATTTTGTCATGTACTTAATGGCCATTTGTACTTCTTCTGAGATGTATTCAATTTAATTCTGTACTTTCTCATTGGGTCTTTTATTCAAGGGGGTCTAATTTTTAAGAAATACTTATATATTCTCATTATTAGTCCTCTGTCTGAGGAGTCATTGGCAATTTTTCTTCCCATTCTCTAGCTGTCTCTTCACTCTGCTGATTATTTCCTTTGCTGCATAGAGCCTTCTTCATTGGACACAATCCTACCTGTTGATTCTTGGTGTGTGTGTGTGTGTGCGTGTGTGAGCGCGCATGAGCACAGAATACTGTTCAGAAAGTCCTTGCCACTATCTATGTCAAGAGTATGACCTATTTTTTTCTTCCAAGTTGGATGCAATATATGATTTAAACGATTTGTTACATTCTGTTCACCAGTATCTTGTTGAAGATTTTTGTATCTGTGTTAATTAGATTGACCAGTAGTTTCTCTTTTTTGTTAAGTCCTTGTCTAGTTTTGGTGGTAGGGTAATGCTTGCTTCTGAGAATAAGTTAAGCAGTTTTTCTTCCCTGTCAATTTCAGTGAAGGGGGTGAGGCTTACTAGCATCAGACCTCCCCTGTAATTCTGACAGAATTCTGCAGTAAATCCTCCAGGTCCAAAGCTTTTCTCTGTTGGTAAAGTTTTTATCACTGTATCTATTTCATTGCTTGGTGTTGGTCTATCCACAGGTTTTATATCTTCTTGGTACAACTTTGGTAATTCATATGTACTTAGGAATTTCTTCCTTTTTCCTAGGTTCTCCAGTTAATTGGAATATGTGTTTCTGAAGTAGTTTCTTAAAGAACTCTGGATTTTCATGGTGTTGATTATAATTTTATTTTTCAGGCACCACCTTTTATTTCATTTACTTGTTTTGGGGCTGGGGATTTAGCTCAGTGGTTCTGGTGTCTGCCTTGCAACTGCACAGTCCTGAGTTCGATCCCCGGTACTCACATACTATAGCACCGGGCGTGGTGGCGAGGCAGGATTGCTGTGAGTTTGAGGCTGGCCTGGGCTACACTGTGAGATCAGAGCTAGCCTGAACCAAAAAAGTGAGACCCTGTCTCAAAAAAATAAAAAGAATCTCATTTACTTGTTTATTTATTTACTTATTTATTTTTTACTATGTAGCCTGAGCTAGCCTCAAACTCACAGTGATCCTGCTGGAGTTGCAGGAATGGGCCTCCATGCCTGGCCTACTTTTTTCTTCCCCAACTGCACTGATAATTTTTGTTTTTCTTTCCTTCTTTTGACAAGTCTTGTTAAGGGTTTAAAAATCTTTAATTTTTCAAAGAACCAACTTTTTAATTCATTGAACCCTTTGTACATCTTTTAGTTTCTTTTTTCATGAATTTTCATTCAGATTTTTTCAGTTTCTTACCTTCTATGAATTTCAGATCTGTATTGCTACTGTTTTTCTACAACCTTGGGAAACATCATTAGGCTGTTTGTCAGGCTCTGCTCAACTTTACTGTCCATGTTCTCCATCTTAGAACTGCCTTCAGTGTGGACCATCAGTTCTGTCATGAGTTTCCAGTGTCACTGGATTCAAAGGACTTTTATTTCTTCAGTAATCCATTAACTACTCAATAACATATTGTCCAATCTCTATGTCTGTACAGTTTCTTTTGCTGTTTATTCCCCTTTAATCTGAGAGTGTGCAGGGGCCTATTTTAATTATTTTACATTCAGGTAATCCTGCTGTATGACTTAAAATTCTGTATCAGAAAAAGTTACATGTACTGCTGAGAAAAATATGTACTCTCTTGTTGGATGAAACACTCTGCAGATAACTATTTGTCCATTTGTTCTATGTCGTGGTTTAACTCTATTTCCTTGCTAATTTTTGTCTAATTGACCTGTCTAAGTATGAGAATGAGCTGTTGAAATTTCCTGTTATGACTGTATACTTTTTATTTTATGATGCTAGATGCACCTAACTTCATAGTCATGTGGTAGACTTCGTAACTGTTTTTTCTTCCTGTTGAACTGTTGCCTTTATCAGGATAGAGCCTTTTCTGATCAGATTTGGCTTGAAGTTTGATCAGCCTCCCAATTAAATATATACTTTTCTTTAAGGCTCTTTGACCCTATGGCCTTCCTATCTGTGTACAGAATTTTTCTGAGTATTTTCAGCAATGCTAGTTTCACAATCATGTATCTCTTTAGGATTTATTTGTCATGTAAAGTCTTTATATCTTTGTCAGTTTTCAAGGCTAACTTTGCAGGATATAGAAGTTGAGGTTGCCTTTTTGTTTTTTGGGGGTTTGTTTGTGTTTGTTTGTTTTGAGAAAGGTCTGTTTTTGTATGCTGGCCTTGGGCTTAGCCTTGAATTCACAGCAGTCCTTCCGTTTCTGCCTCCCATGGTGTGAGCCACCATGCCGTGCCTGGCACTGTGGTGTGTGGCTCTGATTGTTGGTGGGTGTGAGTCTCCAGGCCCAGCATTGTTGTATGTGGTTACTGGGGATCAAACCTTGGCCCTTATACTTGCAAGGCAAGCGCCGGAACCACTGAGCTAAATCCCGGGCCTGAGGTTGCCATTTTTTAGGGCTTTGAGAACATTTACTCCTGGTTTTTTTGCCATGACAAATCATGCTGAGAAATCCCCTGTAATTCTAATTAGGCATGTCTAAATAAGTAACTTACTGTTTTCCTCTGAGAGCTTTTGGTATTTTCTCCTTTTTGTTAAACTTGTAAAATTTTGATTATGATGTTCTGCAGAGATTCTTTTCTGGTCATAGCTATTTGAAGTTCTAGGTGTCTCTTGTAGTTGGATACTAAGATTTTTTTCCCTACCTTTGGAAAGTTTTCTGCTATAATTTCTATGAATAAATATTTTTTATAACTTTTGAGCTGTCTTCCAAATTTTCCATTACTCCTATAATTCTGATATTTTTGAGGCATCTACCAGCTATTGGATCCAGTGTGCATACTGTCTTTTTGTTTTTAGGATATCAATGAGTTTATGATATGCTACATCTACCTTGTCTTCAACTTTTGATATTCTGTTCTCATATCAAGCAAATCTGCTACTCATGATTTCTACTCAGTTTTTCCTTTCTTGTATTTCTGCTTGCTTTTTTCCGTATTTTTAAACTTTGTACCAAACTGGCCATTCATATCTTGTACTGTCTTGTTCAACTTGATTACTTTGTTTCTTCCTTATGGTTATAAAACATTTTATTATAAGAGCCTTTGTTTAATAAAAATCTTGTTTAAGCATGCTAAATCTCTTCAATTTGAGCTCTTCTAATATCTTCAATACTTTGTTTTAGAGTTTTTTGCCTATAACTTCCTTTGTGTTGCCTGTGAGAACAGCTTTGCAGAGTTAACTGTTGGAGAGGTAGGTATCTGGTTGCCTTCCTTTCTCATATTTCTATTTTGGTGCTGTAAATTGAAGATCAGGTAGAGTATAAAAATTATGTCACTTTTGTAGAGGTCTCTTTAGTAGGAATCTGTCTCCTTGTGATGTATCCTTGAGTTCAGTTATATTCTGGGCTTTGCATCGTTTTTCAACCCACTCAGTCTAATATCTGAGAGTCCTCTTTCTGTCTAACCTTCTTCCAGACCTTACATTTATGCAGACAAGTCCCCTTCCTGGGAGCCAGAGTTGTATTTCAGACTGCTCTGTTCATTTCTCTGCATGGTCTTCAGTTTCCCAGTTTCCCTGTGATTTCTCCTTTTCTCGCGAGGTCTTTCTTGACTCACAGAGCTCTTTTTCTCTTTCTCTTTGCTAAGTTGCTGTTTTATACATGTTGTACTTCCAGGTCCTGAAGAGACTGCGTTGTGCTGCTGTTTTCCTACCATTATGGAAACTTTAAATAAAGTTCACAGAAAGCACCTAGTTTGCTGACTGGTACACAGTTAATTTCAGCTAAGTTATTTTTAAAAATCTGAGAATTATTAATGAAGTATATTAAGAATAACGTCAATGAGGCACTAAGAAGTGCACTGGTAATAAATGATGATGCTTTTCAATCTATTAAAAAATGCCCAATATTTTTACTTCATCATTAGTGACAATCACGACTGCTCATAACTAACTGGTCATAGCAAGGAATCATTATTTTGCAAATATTCAAGGAGCTTTTAATGGCCCAGACATACTGAAAGTACCTTGCAAACATCACTGTAATCCTGAGCTAATATCAGAATTCATAAGAGTTAGATGACTTGCTCCCCAACGCAGGATAGTAAACAGAGGAGTCACATATAAACACAGGTGGTCTGACTCTATAAAGTCTGTGCTTTTCACAGCTTTTCTCTGGCCTTTGCTCTCATTCTGAACACTGCTCAGAGAAAGATAGCCTAGATATAATATAGCAAATACTTAGATAATAACTATTATGAGTTCATGTCCCTCCCAGTGAGTTATGCCACTGGTGGTAGAAGTGGTACAATCATGGAGGGGAGAGTCACACACGTACTACCAGTGAATCAAGCCACCCAACAGTGAGACATGGATTACAGCCCTGTCGTGATGTGTTAGACGTTAGAAAAGGACTCTGATTAACAGTCCCAACAGGACTAAAACTACAGCTTATCCAAATATGTGTCACTTTGTGAAGCAAATGTGGAAATGACAATTTCCACTGATCTACCATTGACCACCAAACCACTTGTCTCACTGCAGACGGAATTAAAGACCATTCTGAAAATTACGTGTGCAAAGATGGCTTCTCCTGAGGAGAGGAATAGTGATAATTCCTCTAAAGTTGATGAAAACTTCAGATGTGATTGGTGGGCAGTATTGTTTCTTACTCCAAAAGAAACTCGGTTTGTTAATAACATGAGAATCATAAATCAGTAAACTCATAGAAACTTCAATAAACATGCGTAAATGCACTGCCTGGAGGAGAGAGTATCCTACACTCTCACCACATGCTCCTGGAGTATCACGATTCACCCCTTCCTATCGATTTCAAAGATGGAAGAGACAGACGTACAGCCAAATACAGTGGCACAATTTCCCAAACCTCTAGGTACTTTGAAAATGCCTAATGCCCAATTCATCTTCGTATGTTAAGACAGAAGGAAAGGTCAGAAAATGACATACTTCTTTATGTAAGTCCTGAGATAGGAAATAACTGGTAGAAATTAATTTTTCGAATCACTCATTAAAATGCTCCCTGGATGTAATAGTGTTTTGATCAACAAGATGACACACAGAAAAGGAAGTTGAATGGCTTGTCCTTAGATATGTACAATAAAGGAAAGTTTTTATATAATTTTCACCTTTTCTGAAGCTAGAGAGATCAATAAACCACCAATCAATTCTCATAAGAAAGGCAAAACAAAGTAAAAACCTTAAACTGCTTTTTCTAAGGAAAGAAGAGGTGACATTAAGCAAGTGAGAGAGAAAAAGCTTAATTGAAAAGTAAAGGTGAAGCCCAAATGACTGGTTAACTATTTATGAGAAAAAGCTAACTAAAAATCAAAACCTCATAGTGGACAGAGTTCCAAGTATTTTATATATATGGGAATACTTTGATTCACAGATGGACATTTTTGCTTGCAAAGAGTTTGGTTCGCAAAGAGAAGTGTCTGGCAAAAGTCGGTACTCTGCACCAGGTGACAAACAACAACCGCAGCCATCTTTATCACACAAACACAAATGTGACCATCTTTCTCCAAATCACAGAACAGATAAAGTTCGTGAGCCAAGGTGCATATATACATACATACACAGATAGGTATATAAATTAAAATGTTTCACTATAGAAGCAGTTGGAAGTACTAAAAAAAAGCTTAACCAGAAATTGCTTTCCAAGACATGAAGATAAAATGGTGCTGTGAGGCCTGGCCAAGGGCTTACCCGACTTCCCCTTTGTCATCCTATGACCGGCCAAACCTGCAGCTCCCGCCTTCGGAGCCCTGACTGAGCATCTCCTGGGATATTCGCATGTTGCCCGTCAAGACTCCCTTCTTACATGACGACGTCTGCCTGACGTGGCTCTGTGGTGTTCCTGTTCTCCAGCTTTCAAACCCTGACAGATGCTTTCCTACAGCACAGGAAGCTCCTAAAAGCGCAGCAAAGAGAGTGACCAGGAGGAGAAAGACGACAGGACAGGCGGAGAAGGCAGAAGCTCAGCTACACGCCAGGGACGGGAAAGGGGGAAACGGCTCCGCCGCACAGCACGTCATGGGCAGGCTTCAGAGAGGCCAGCTCCCCCGATCTGATCACAAACACACGGCGTGATATAAAATACAAGTATAAAAACATGAACTCATCTCTTTAACACTGTATAGGACAATTCCTAAAAAATTAGACTTTTAGAAACAGCTTTCATAATCTAAAAGGTCACATACAGTAGCACTCTCAGAGGCCACAAATAGAACTCAGATTTAGAAAAACTGCTAGGTGGTTTTATTTAATCATTTAATCTATAACCCTTATTTTGCAATTTAGGAAATGGAGATTATTAGCAATTTACAGAATCATAGGAAAGTTTTAAAAATTACTAATTACTGAGCTTTCCTCTCTAGAGAACCAGAATCTAAGCGACTGGGAAATTTGAAAAAGACTTTTAAAAAACACATTAGTGTGAGCTGGACATAGTGAATCTGAGGACTGAGAGCCAAACCTGCAGAGCCTCTCTGGTGGGTTACTGCACCTCCACCTGTACCTGGCGTCTCCGTGTTCTTGAACCCAAAACACCTGTATCTACAGAGAGTCAGGAAGATCAAAGGAGGTATAGGAGGGGGTAGCTTCCCACAGAGGTCTCTAGGGACAGGTTAAACAGTAGTGTCCTCTACCACTCTGCAGATGGAGGAGGTTAAGAAGAAGAGACATGCTTTCATCGTTCAGATACATCTGTCCTGAAAACGCTGATGATCAGGAAAAGGCCACATTAGACACAGGGCACTCCAGTCTGCAGAACCCAACCTCCACAGCCACACTGCTTCAAGGGAAAACTGACAGCCGTCTCTGAAGGAGGGCGACGCAGCAGATGACTGCGACTGCGGCCACCCTCACCAGAGCAGGGCGGTTTCCACTTCTCAGCAGTCAGGAGTCCCCGAGCCTACAGGCAGGAAGACAGGCCACCCGGCCACCTGCGTTCAAGGACAGGAGCCCTGAGAAGTACAGGGGTGTGATGAGCAATGCTTTTGCGTTTCTTATTCCAGATATTAATCCTGTATCAGAGAAACAGCTGACAAATGTTTATCCTAATCTGTCAGTGATCTCTTCACCCTGTTGATGGGTTCATTTGCTGTGTAGAAGCTTTTTTCGCTGATATGATCCCATTTCTTGATTGCTGGTATATTATTCTTCGTGCATCTGGAATTCTGTTCCAGAAGGTCTTGTCCATGCCCATTTCTTCCAGGGTTTCGCCTGTTTTATATTCCAGCAGATTCAGCGTTTCTGTCTTTACATTGAGATCTGTGATGCATTTTTATTTAATTTTAGTATAAGCTGAGAGTATAGAGGTCTGAAGTCATTCTTTTGCCAACGAGTTAAGAATACGAGACTGCCAGATAGGAAATAAAATTGTAATCTTGGAAGTAACTGGACTTTTATCATAGGAAGGCAGCCAAGAGCATGAAGAACGTAAAAAAGTTACCATGAGAAAGAAGTGGTATGGAACAAGAGCCACCCTGGGATAACAATGGGCCACGCCCCATCCTATACACTCCTGATCAAACGAGGTGCTCCCGGAAAACGCACATTTCAGTTACATCAAAGAGCCACCTGTGAGTGAGGCAGGGGCTGGGGGGAACTGTGGCTGCAGTGGTCCCCAGAAACCTTTCGAAGCCTCAGACTGCTAATGTCCTCTACCATTTATGCCAGGAAGTGGTAACCCAAGGCCCAGCTGGTGGCATTCTGCATGCTGTCCTTTCCCCCCTTTAGTCTGATTAGGGACACATCACCTCAGGAAGGCTGTAGATCCTTGGGCTGTTTTCCCTGATATGATCCCATTTCTTGATTGCTAGTGTTATTTGTGCAACTGGAATTCTGTTCCAGAAGATCTTGTCCATGCCTATTTCTTCAAAGGTTTCTCCAAAATAGAGAGTCACAAAAGACTAGAAAAATAAATTTCTAGAAGGAAGACCTTCACTGAATTCAGTGGTTCAACAATGACTTACTAAGCCCCTGTTACATTCAGGATGTTTCAGGCAGCAGGAGACTGAGCATTCCACTCCCACAAGCCTGTGCGAGCCTCCTACTTCCTCAACACCTTCCGACTTATGCACTATCTCCTCCTCTTTTGTCACTTCCTAATCAACCCAAATTGCATCACCTTTTCTGAGTCACCCTTCCCTCAAAAACACTATCTCACATATGTTTCCCTTATTTTTTGTCTGTATTTTTCTCCTTCTGTGAGCATCTGAACTCAAGAAGCCAAGGGCCTTTGCCTGCTTTATCTGCAGCCACATCTCTGGTGACTGGCAACAGTGGGCACATGGTAGGCATCAGACAAGCCTACTAGTCCACTCACATGATGGAACACATGTCTGGGGACGTACGGCTCCTTCTCATCAGTGTTACAAGCCGTGCACTAGTTTAATGTATTCCCGAGTGGAAGTCCCTTATCTTGGTGATAAAACTGGGAAATAGGAAAACTGCAGCTATTTATTCTCAGTTTTGTTTTGATTTAGTTCTTGGCTCCTAACCATTTCTCCCTTCCTGTGTTTACCACTCTCTTTTCCCACTGATGCCACTTTGAGGAACATCCCACAGAATTCATAACCACTGAGCACCTCTCAATGAGAGTATGTCTGCTTGTAAATCAAAACAGCTCTGTGACACATAACACGGGCATCAAGTGTCTAATCCTTACTCTTTCTAAATGTAATCTTTTATTTTAAAAAGTCATATATATAAGCAGCTAAGGCAAAGTAATGATTTATATTTCACACTTAATAAAACTTTTTCATGCTCCTTCTCCAATATTTCTTTTTTTTTTTTTCCTTTTCCAGTATTTCTTCTCTCAGTGATATATTGTATATATATTTGGGGGGTCACCGGGGATCAAACTTATGACCTTGAGACACAAGTGTCAGAACCAGTGAGCCTAAATCGCTGGCCAAATTTTTTTTCTGAGTTATATCAAACTCAGGACCTTGCGATTGCCAGGCAGGCACGTACACCACTGAGCTATATTCCTGGCCCTCCAATATTTCTTTTCAAGAAAGGTTTGAGTTGTAATAATTTTCAAGAGAAAGACAGGAAAACACAAAGAGATAATTATGCACTATGGTCCGTCTACCTCCTGAAAAAGGATGGCAAACAAGAAATGAGTAGAGAAGTCAGAAAAGCTGAGCCACCTGGCTTTCCAACCTAATTATTAATCTGAGGCCAGCATTAGCTTCTTAGCCATATAAAATAGGTAATTCCCTGATCTCACCACACAAAACTTTTCTGAGAGTCAAATAAATTATTTTTGGGATAGAGTCTCAACTACAAAACAACTGCCAAATTTAAGCCATTATGATTCTGACAAAGGAAACATCTATTTTTCTTATTTCTCAACACACAGTAACATTTATAGTGGTTTCTTCTAACTCCCTTTACGCCTTAAACCAGTACAGTGGAGGAAGTAATTGTGTACAGACAGATCTCAGGGTACCTTTGACTGAATTGTCCGCAGGTTGACCAGGTGAATATCACAAGGCAAAGATGACAGCAACAGGGGGAATTCATTCAGCAGCTGAGGGGCAGGTGAGGAGAGCTCTGTTCTTACTCTCATGGGGAAGACCGGATGATTCAGGAAAGAGGAGGTCATGTGGCTGAGGAGGGAGGGATAGCTAACCGAGCTCGTTTCTTCTTTCTGTCAAGAAAAGGCAGCAAACATTTAGAAGTTCTATTTGCAGTTCTTATCTTACTGATTAAAATACTTCATAAAGCTTAAAATATATTTGTACTTCAACTTTATTATGTTCATATGTCTAAAAGCTCTCCTCTACTAACTTAATACTAAAAATACCAAAAATATTTTTCACCACCATTTTGGGATAAGGTGTAACTTTCACTAAAACTCCTGGACTACCACAAAACTCTCACATGCCAAGGACCGTTATATCCTTAGTATATCTTATGCCACTCATGTTGTCTCTCTCCTGTTACAAGTAACACTGATTATATTCTCATGGTTTCATTACGTACTCAATAAGACCATGAAGGCATATGTGGATTCAAAATTATGCTCTATAAATGTTACAAAATTACAAAAAGGAATACTACGCAATGATGCGGCTTAAAAAAAAAAAACTCTCAAAATAAATCCAGTTTTAAAATATAAATACATGCCATAACTAGATTATCTGATTGTTTCTTCAAATTTGGCAAATCACTGCCAATTGTTTTACTCTATTGTATTCTAAAAATAGGGACTATTATATATGTCATTGTATAGTGACTATAATTTTAAAATACTTTAGTCTTTGCTATGATGCTTATTAGGCAACATTTCCCTATATTTAATCTACCAGGATTAGAGATATACATATGCAAGAGGCCATACAAAATTGCATAAACCAATGCCTAAATAGAGCCATTACCAATTAATGTCTAACAACTTAAAAACATAGAGGGGAAAAAACTGCATGCAGCAATGTCTTTTGATCACTAGCTACATGTGAAGTAAATTTAATTTTTTAATAAAATGACTACCTCAAATGCTATCTTCTGATTCTGCACCCCGTTTGCAATACAGGACTCAAAAGCCTTCGCTACTTATCTGAGTGCAAAAATAGGATTTAGAAAGATATGGAGCTTAAAATTCAGAACATCAGATTACCAATGGGCAGAAGGGTGCTAGCAAATGCAAGTAGCATCATGCCAGCAGCTAATAGTAGATGTCATTACAATTCAGACCATGGAGAGAAAAAAACTGAAAGGTACCAGAGGGACACTGCAATATTAAGATACTGACAAAAAAATTAGGCCTGAAAGAGTTATATGAAAGCATATCCATTCCGCATTCTGTTTTTAGGGAAAGATTAAATAAAGCATATGAAATAATCCTCTCTAACAACAGACTCATTTTTAAAATTTGTCTTTGAAGAAGCATTTTTTAAATTGAAATCTTGATTGGAACATTATAAATACATATCATCGTCGCATTCAACATTGAGAGTTTGTATCAGACTCATCTAATGCAACTTGTAGAAAAACATGAATAGAAAGAGAACATTTACAACAAGACACTTAAATGCACTCCCAGTTCAAAGGACTTCATAATCTAGGTCAGGTTTGCTGACAAATTCTTTTTTTTTGAGTAATAAAAGACGAAAGATTCTAACAGAAAGGAAAACACCTGCCTTATCAGATTCAAAAGGCACCAGGACCATTCTAGGTCAAGATACTCTCCGAGAGAGCTCTCTGGCTTTGTTCTGTATTCTTGGAGGAATTCCTGGACACTTCAGTGAGTTGAGATGCTTCTTGACTGAGCTTCTAAGTCTCAGAAGTGATCATATATATATGTGTATATATATATATGTATATGTATATATATATATATATATATATATATATATATATATATATACATATATATATATATAAATTCTTACAAGCCAGATGAGTTTCACCAACTCTTGGAATTTCTCCCCAAATGATACACCATGACGAACTGAGTGGGGCTGTTACAAGACCAAGATTCCTGGATCCTAACTCAGATCTACATGATCAGAATCTCCAGGCATGAGGCTCTGGGAATGTGAGGTTGAAAAGCCTCCATCTCAGATACACACACACACACAAGTCTATGAATCTGTTGAAAGCTGGTTCCCCAGACAACCTCCCAACTTTCTGGAGCAAACAGCTCTTTCGGAATAAAAAAATGTATACTTCCCCATTAGCTATTTTTGGATTTAATAAACAAGGTTCTGAGTCAAAAATGTTTTGATGAAAGTCTTGTAAAAGCAAACAATGTCATGAAGGCCAGTACTCTGAGAATTAAGAACTGTGCAGTTTATTGCCCTTGGCAAGATAAGATAAGTTGACAACAGAGTTGTGGTTCTGTGCCATCAGCACGATGCACACACACCAGCCCAACTGCAGCCACACCAGTGAGGCAAAGACTCATCCTTGTCCCACCTGTTACATGCTTTCTTATATTTATCAACAACAAGCTCCACAGGATCTATAACTATTGAACTATCAACATTTTTAGGCTTTTTGAGACAGGGTCTCGCTTTGTGGTTCAGGCTGGCCCTGAGCTCAGCCTCAAACTCCTATCACAGCAATCCTCCTGCCTCTGCCTCCTGAGTGCTGGGATTACAGGAGTGAGCCACCATGCCCAGCATTGTGGTATGTGGTACTGGTTGCTGCTGGGGTGAGTCTCCACACCCAGTATTGTATGTGGTTACTGGGGAACTGAACCAGAGTCCTTGCACTTGCAAGACAAGTGCCGGAACCACTGAGCTAAATCCCCGGCCCCAACTATCAACATTTTTATTAGCCTCCTAAAACCATAGTCTTCTAAGCCTTAGGATCAACTAAAACTGTGGAAAACATTCTGAAACAGATAATGTTATGTGTTTAACCTCCGAGTGGATTTCCAACCATGAAGTGAGTGATACTCTAGTATAAACAGTTTTCTGTTTCTTGCTTGGCGTCAGACAGTGTTGGACTTTCCCTCCCTGCTTGAGCTTGTGTGACAGGAGCGCTGCGGCAGGTTCTGAGGGAAACCACACAGTGCAGAGGTCGTCCCCACTCGTCTGCAGCCTGTGTTCCAGGAGGCAGAACCTCTACCGGCCTCATTGGAGCTACCTGGTCTTTCAACAAGGGCTTCCACTTCATCAGCATTTGCAAGATTATGTCAGATGGTTACAGGACAGGTTTCAGTCACCTCTGTTCATTCCATATGACCTGACGTGTAGTGAGACCTTAAGAAATATTTATTAAAGGACATCTATAAAGTTATGCAATATAAATAAATGAATACTGTGAGGGAAAGAAGGAACTAAAAAGGCAAAGAGGGAGAAAGAGAGGAAATAAATGAACATATGTGGAATTACAATATATCACCTAGACAGAAATGAATACTGGGTCTATGACCGAGCTTTGTCGATAGATGTGTTTTGGTAGGTATGGATGCTACTAAAAAAGGTGTTTCTTAAAAAAAAAAAAAAATCTACCTCTTTAAATTTTTTTGAATTAAAAAACTTCTCAACCAGATTTGTGATTTTGGAAACTGGCATTCTCAGTCACACCGGATAAGCTTCCCACATAGAAAATATGAGCGAGAGCCGAGGTGTGGCTCCTGGGGGGACACATTTCTTCAGCGCCACCACAGACTCCGCCATCTACTACTGTGAACCTGGCTGCTGTCTGTACTTTCCTAAGCCCCATAAGCATTTGAGTTTTTAATCTGATTTCTCTCAGTTTTGTCCTCAAATCCTCATGATCTCCTTTCCTATACCAATGACCATCAGTAGGACAGGTGCAGGGAGAGCGAGGCCCTGGATCAAACCCTGAAGGGACCCGTGCCCTTGCTAGCACTCAGTGTGGCTAAGTGTTAACCTGGAGCAGCCACGGGCCTCCTCTAGCATCTCGACACCCCAGGGGGTCACTGCTCCAAGCCTGTTTTCACAGCCTTCGCAGAGAACATGCTGAGAAGATCCGTCCCTTTAGCCACCCTGCTGTTACTTCCCAGAGGCTGTGGCGGCCGTTAAAATCCTCCCTTTATTTCACTTCACTCTCTTCCATCAATAATGTAGAATTAGAATTTGAGTTGAAATTAAAAACATTTTCTTGACAATTAGATTAGATGATACATAATATATTCTAATCCACTGTTTTTAACCAATTTCACCATAAATTAAAATGTAGTTTCTCTCCTCTAGTCCATCTTTTAATTTAAAGAAGCTACTGGGTTAAGCCCTAGAATCTATAGTTGAGTAAAAAATAAATCTAAACAGCATTAGATTATAAAACATTGGATCAAATTTAAATCAATTACTATCCTAGGTATTTGAATGAGAATCAACACATTATTTAATGCCTAAGTGAAAGCTTTATGGATCTGACATGAAAATTTTTATTGCTATAGTTAACAGAAGTTTTATAGATGAGTGTCGATATAAAGAGGAAAACATATAAGCCAGAAACATTCTCAGTAGAAGCAAAAAGACAGTAGCTGCCAACATGCAGACAATCCCTCTGCAGCTTCAGCTCTTAAAAGTAAGCTGTTTTGTCAGTAATTCATTTAAACTAGAAGCCTAAAGAACTGGTATAAATCTTGACATCTAAAATGGATATTAATTTCTTTAATGGTTTAATTCTAAATGCTGGAAGACTTCTTTGCTTTAAATTAACTGTTCCCATTTTATTCAGTCAATGAGTACTTCTAGAATGCCAACCACAGGCAAGGCGGCCTTGCCGGACACCCGCACTGCAGTGGACACATCCCTGGAGTCGAGCGGTGGGAGCAGAATGTGCGCGTGAGGGAGAGAGAAGCAGACATCAGAGTACAGTGGCATGATAAGCTGTAAAAGCTCATTCATCTACACATTTTGTATTGTTGATATGAGTGCTTCCTCTGACAGGAACAATCCTCCAAGCAGAGAAATACAGAGCCCGCACTCTCCTGGGTTAGACGGTGATGGAGTAATCACACACACCTGCGAAGGTGGTACGCCGAGTTCGGCAGAAACACGAGGAAGTGGGAGAGGATGTGGCCCGGGGCAGCTGATTTCAGTTGTGGTGTGAATAACTCTGAGTTCCCTGAGTGGAGGGAGTGGACAAGTATCCCGGGAGCTGAGGCAGAAATGGGGAGAGGCACGCAGATGCAGGGACAGGCAGCGCTCCAGCCTCCGCGAGGAGCTCTGTGGTCCCAGGAGGGATTTCAGCCTATTCACGATGACAATGAGAGGGTGCTATAGGATTTAATGGGGGAGGTGATAAGGCCAGATTTTTTTTAAAAAACCAAATATCAATAGACTTTCCTTCTGAGTTAAGAGCAGGTATGGCACAAAGAGGAAGGCAGGGTGGACATGCATGGGCCAGTTAGGACGTGACAGTGAAAGTCAGGGCAACAGAAGTAAAGAAATTTCAGATCTGGAATTTGTAAGTGATGACAGGCACTGGCGATGCTGCTGCAGGCTGAAAGGGGCTGGCGAGGGACAAGAGGCCACTAGGTGCCTGACTGAACACAGCAGGGATGGCAGCGCTAGTCCAGCAGAGGGGCACTGGCAGAAGGCCGGCTGGCTTATGGGGAAAACGGGTCCTCAGAGCTTGATTGTGTCGAGCTGGCGGTGCACTTAACAAGTGCAGAAGGAAATATCGGGAAGGATTCAGATAAACACCAGGAAGGAAGCAGAGACGAGTCAGGAGGTCAGAGACGACAACAAGCCTGGGATATGTCTTCTCCGGATTCTATCTGTGTAGCTGTAGTAACTGAAACCAGAGAAGAAGAGATCACCAGGAGAGAGAGAGCACAGAAGGGGAAAAAAGGAGAAGACCAGGGCCCCCACATTCAATGGCTGCATACAGAGCTATCGGAGAGGCAAAGAACTGTCCCTGAGGTGGGAGGAAAGCCGAGGGAGCCTAGTGGAAGCCTTGGCCAGGCAGTGTCTGAAGCAGTGATCACAGTCAGTGTCGAACACGGCTGAAAAATGAATAAGATGCTGACAGAAAATATCCGTGGAATCCTGGGACAGTGCAAGAACCCTCAGCACACCAGGGAGCGTGAGGGAGACTGAGTACGCTGAGGGGCAGAAAATGATGGAACGAACTCAGCGCATGATTATTGCCTCGGCGGGCAGGAGAGTGCAGCAGCACAGGGGAAGGAGCCTGATGCTCGCCATTTTCTATTTTCATGTCTAACAGAAGAACAAGGATTGCTTAAAGCCAACCGAGAGGGCCTCCTCGGGCTGGCTGTAGGGGTGGGTGGAGAGGGAAGGAAAGAAGATAGGCAGAGCAGGCAAAGGCCTCCGAGGTCAGGAGGGGCTCCTCACCAAGGACAGGTGCAGGGAAACAAGCCCTCTGGGCATTCGAAGCAAAGAAGAAAGGCCATGTCCTCCAGACATCGCTGCCTAACGCCATCCTCCCTCCACAGTGGAAAGTGAGGTCTCTGGCTGACAGAGGAGAAGACGGAGGTGATCAATGCAGAAAGAACGAGTGATGAGTCCATGGCCACCGGAGGCACCAGAGCAGCAGTTCGGAGAACTCTGTTGTCACCTGAGTACCAAACTCCTGGCAGGACATGGGGGTCCAGTGCGTCAGCCCTGCCAGACTCTTCAACACACGATGTTACATTTTTGCTTGGAAGAATAAAAACAAGGAAGAGAGGACAGGGAAATCTATTTCAATGGACACATTTAACACAAGAAACAAGACCACCACGGCTTTGAATAAATTCTACCAATCCAAAGAAATCTCCAGAATATGTGAATAAACTATCTTTAAATCCTAATTAATTCTGTAAAATTTTTCTAATTCTAATTTCTTCCAAAATAATCTCAGGAAATTTCATCCAAACTGCTTCTTTGACATTATTTTTATCTCCATAATAGGTATTAATAAAAAATGAAATGAGGGCCAGGAATTTAGCTCAGTGATTCCAGTGCCTGCCTTGCAAGCACAAGGTCCTGAGTTCGAGCCCCAGTAACCACATACAACAATGCCAGGTGTGGAGACTCACATCCACTAGCAATTAGTACCACAAACGACAGTGCCAGGCATGGTGGCTCATGCCTGTAACCCCAGCACTGGGGAAGCAGAGACAGGAGAACTGCTCAGATTTGGAACCAGCCTGAACTACAAAGGCCAAACAAATAAACAAACAAACAAAAAATGCAATGACCTAAGCCCACGCACAGCAGAGCACAATTCTAATCTCAGCACTCTGAGAGACTGAGGCAGGAAGATTAAAAAGTTCAAGTGCAGAATGGCCAACGTAGTGAGACCCTGTTTGAAAATTTAAAAAGAGGCTAGGGCATAGCTTAGTTCAAAAGCCCTCGGTTTAACTTATAGTACTGCAAGCAAAAAGCAAAACAAGTACAAATCTTACAAATAGTATAACAACCTCTTACAAATAGTATAACAACTGTGAGCTCAGTCTGTTACAAAGATAGCTGGGTAGTCGAAATTTTAAACTACATGCAAAGAGTTAAAGGTCATCATATCAAATTTGATGTGACAGAGACCAACCAACAGCAGAACACGGCAATTATTTTTTCCTACCATATCCACTCCACTTCTTCTTTCTAGCAGTATTCTAAATAAATTAGCTGTAATCTTATTGTCATGGACGCCTTGTCCAAGGCCACGATTATCATCTTGCATGAGTCTTCTATCCATGATGACTTCAATTCGACCTAATAAACAAGCAAACAAACAAAATCTGACCAAGATTATGTAACGCAGATATCTAATGAGGATTACTTAAACAGACGGCGTAATGTCTTGCTTTAAATTTCACCTCCAGTGGAGGAGGAGATCTGGACACCTCTCTGTAACATGGCTTTCTCTTGGGAATGTGCTCCTCACTCTACACCTACCTATCCATGAAGTAAAGTCATTCTTATCTCCATAAGTCAATTCAATTCTTTACAGTATATATTCACATGATTTTCTTTTATTAAGGTCACTTAAAAAATAATGAGCAATTTCTCTGTGCACGGAAGCACCAACGACAGGTGATACCTAATGTAAAAAGTGGGCTGTGACAAAGAACACACGAGATGGTGCACTCATTATTTGCCTGGATCCTTCAGACATTTATTTCTGGCAACACTCAGAAAGTAAGAAGTTGATTAGAGTTGTAGAGAACAGACTGAAGTATCTCAGTAGAGAGTTTAACAAAACATAATCAGTGCCTATTGTCTGTTTCCTCTTTTTCCTGAATCACTTTCTCTTTTTTTTTTTTTTCCTAAGGCTGTGTCTCTTTATTTCTGTCTCTTTATCAGCTCCATTGCCTTTCTTGTTTTGAAAAGTAGTCAGGGAAAATGACCATGGTTTACAAAAGAACTAAGTTTGATCTACAGCTTCACACCTCTGCACCCTGAGGCAAGTTATGTCTTCAGTAAATCACATTAATGAGAGATCTTTGCAAACAATGAGCTATGAAGAGAAGAAAGTTACCTTTAAAAACCAGCAGGAACTCAAGGTCTGGGTTCCCTATGCTTCACCTGACAACTGAGGGAAACCATCATTTTATGTTGTCCTCACAAAGTCCAAAATTAATTTATTAATTTCTCAAAAGAGCAATAAGTGGAGAGAAGATAGGCAGGTTGTAACTGGAGTGGATAATGGATAATTTTGGACACAGAAAAAGTACACATTTAGAAGTGTGACTTTCCAGAGCAAAAAAGGCTTTCTACAGCACATACCACTTATCAAGCTGGAAACACCCAAAGACTGGGCAGACAGCAATGTCAGGCGGTTCTCTGCGTCCTGCACGTAAGCCATCGTGGTCATTGGGTAGACATTTGCTTGAAGAGGCAGTTTGCTCATTGTTACTCTCGGCTGAATCTACAAAAGCAAATAATTCTCTTTTGAAAATGTGATACTTACTAATCTACTCACAAATTAGTATTAACACTGAGTTTCCTTCCAGAGAGAGAAAGCAAAATGCAAAAGAGAAAAAAATTAAAAATTAAACTGTTCCTCAAACTGGATGATGAAAAATCCTAAGTCTTAGAAAACAATTTTTCAGTGGGAAAGGTAGAACTTGTCCAGATTTTTAACATAAGCATTTTTATTTAAATTTAGAATAAAGATTCCTAACAAAAGTCTTCTAGCCTCTCATATTTGCATAAAACAAATTATAAAGGTATTAAGTATTCATTTCTCATCTAAATCTAACATACTGCTTTTGTAATGAATGCTAAGCACCACAGCTCTCTACCTGCTTTCAAGAAATACTTATTATTTCTGAAATCAGTTTTAATAAATAACTCAGATTTCCCTACCAAATCCTCCAACATTATTACATTATAATCAAATGCATATTTATATTTGAAAACCATTCGATGTTTACTCTTCTTTTCAGTCTCAATGTAGATCTACATACCAATTTCTCATATCCTAGTACTTGAATTGATGAAACAGAACTTTCTCTATTGAGAGACTGTCAGTGCCCCAGCGCCATTAACTCACCCTATGCTCAGGACCTTATCATCAGTGAGACTCCAGGTTAGCCTAACAGTAAGTACTGAGCAACACTAATGGAGCGCCGGTCTGCTTGGATACTCAGTGGAGCCGATCTTTTATACTCTTCAGCCACTCTGCAGTATGGCTCTCCACTTACTTCTTGTCCTGGGGGAACTGTGTCTCCCCAAAGTTAATCTCTACCCACAACTAGTGAACATGAGCTTATTTTGAAACAGTTTCTGCAGAAACAGATATGGCCATAAAGGGTCAGCCTTTACCCAGGGACTGCTGTGCTCACCACGAGAGGGAAACCTGGGTATGGGGCAGACAGAGACATTGGGAAAACTATGTGTCAGCATGGGAGAAAACCATTCAACAGACCATTCAGCAGTCCAAGGAATGGGAATTAGCAAACACCAGGTTGTTTGCAACCACCAAGGCTAGAGAGGCAAGGAAGGGCCTTTCCCTCGAACTCTGAATTTTCCACTGCTCTTTTCTAATGCTGACCTTCACACGCCAATTAAATTTCACTACACTTTCAGAAATGATGATTAAAACTACCACAGCTGTGTTGTTTCTTTCATCCTTTCCCAACTTGGGTCAAATTCCTAGTTTTATCCAAAGCTTAAAAATGGGCTTACTATAAGAAATATTTAGATTATAGATCTAAAAATAGCATTTTACTTTTTATTCAAGTTTTGTCCTTGAAAATATACATTTTTAGTTATTCATTTTATTGGGTTTTCTTGTTCATATACACACCCACACATACAAATAATTGCTTCTGTGAGACCTGAAGAAAAGATTTTCCTTTGTATATAAGGAAAATGAATCACCAGAAAGTCAGGGTTACATCTGAAAACCAGACAGCTGTAACAGAATTAACATGTTAATCAGAATATGTGTTGTAATTTCTGTATTTTAGAAAAGGTTTAAATTTAACTTTTGGAGGCAATCATAAAAGAGAGAAAATTATCACAACCCTTTCCACTTATCCCCAGTTGAAAATCAGACAAAGTAAAAAGCATATGCTATGAAATTATTTCTATTCATAGCAAGAAACTTCTAAAATGCTAATGCTTCAAAAACATACTCGCGTTCTTAATGGTCATATTCCAAAGAGATGCTGCCACACGCACTTAGAGCACAGAGAATAAGTTAACAATCAAGACTTCTCTCAAATTCTATTAAAGAGAATTGAGTCTTCAAAAAATTATACGAATTTACTATTTAAAAGTATTTTATTTTGATTAAATATATGTCTTCCTGCATTTCTAGGAAGATATATGTTTGTCATACATGTGTGTGTATGTATAATGCACATACACATGCACATACATTAATAAAGAGAAGAAAAGGATTTCCCTAAAATTTAAAAAGTTCATTATTAGATGCTACATTAAGAAATATGTAATGAATAAATGAACTATGTATAGAAAAATTCTTTATAAGGAAAAAAAGATATTTCGCATTGCCTGATTATTTTCCTATCTCATAGATAAACTGATCATCTATCTTATCATCTATCTATCTGCCTGCCCACCCATTTACCTACCTAAAGAGAAATGTTAGCATCAAGATTTTTAACATGAATAATGGTCACTAAATCTCCCTTTGCAAAAATGAATCTTTGCAAACAGATGTTCTAGAAAAATGACCTCTCAAATATTTGGTCTACCTCTGGATATCTGAATATAAAAACTACGATTCTCTACAAAAATTCAGTGTTATTTTAGAAATAGCTTTCCACTTTAGGCATACTTGTCAAATGATTCAAAATTTAACTGAGCCATTCATGATCCTATACAAAAATTACACAATACTACCTATACTTAGCGATTTTAAATTACCTGGTATCCATTTAGGTCAGTGTAGAATCTATTTTGGCTCTTTATATCAGAAGAAATTCTCATTGCAATCTCACGGTTGTATAAATTTCGGATGTCCACAATATTAGAAATTTCAACAGACTGTCCTTCTATTCCTAAATTTAAAACACACGCACATTAACAAGGAACACAATTATTGCTCCATTTTTCTTCAATATAGTGGAAAGCCCTCCTTCCAAAGTTACATGCATTTCCCTGTTATCAACTTCTATCACTAGAAGTTCTAAATGTTGTCTCAATTTACTTTCCTTTTTTTATATATCAGATAGCAGATAGTATTTATTCAGTGGCACATGCAATTCAGTAAGATGCGGCAGCTGAGAAGAAATGTGCAAGACACAGAACATGCCATCTGTTCCCCCGGTGAGTTCTGAGGGGAAAAGTCACAGAATGAGAAGAGGTCAGTCCTCACTTGTACCACCCTAGACCCCACAGGGCCACCACAGCCCACTTCTCCACATGAGAAATTAGGAGCCAGTGAAATTTATGATCTACTGGTTCAAAAGACAGTGCATTACTGACCACAATCTGTTTTTAGGAGCAGAGACAAGAGAGCCAATGAAATAAGTTATACTTGGAAATTGATATTAACATCTCAGTATTTGTGGACTACAATCCAGAGAGCTTCTCAGGAGTTAAACTGATTTCAATTGAATTTGCTGTCTCTTAGTAACTCTTATTACAGAGTGATCCATTCTGTCTTTTAAAAAAAAAAAAAAAAAAAAAAAGAAAAGAAAACTTTAAAAAGCCCCATTTCTCTTCAGGGGATAAGCCTAAGTGTCCCGGCATTTGTTATTCTACTCTAACTGTATCATCAAGTCCTGACTGAAGTCCTGGGCCAATCTCAGAGACAAAGAGTGAAGTAATGAAGAAATCCAACAGGCCTAATATAGACAGGGCTGAGGAGAGATATCACAGGATCTTCTCAAGAGAGCAATTCGGAAAGTGATTGGAAGATGTGAGACTGTCCTATTTCCTAAAACTGATGCTTTTTGAAGTTCTAAGGACCCTGGAAACTTACTTCCCTGTAATGTTATTTCCATTCTCCATCCTTCCTTACTACCCTCATATCCCGCGCTGGTAGCCAGCAAACTCTAAACAAAGATGGCTGTGTAAGGGAAAACGGGGACAGGAAGGATGGTGTTGACTCCCCAGGAGCGAAGAGGAGTCCCCAGAGCTTTCAGAAGGTGACAAGGAATAGTTGAAGAAGAAAAGCTTGAATTGGTGGGGAACTGAAATGAAAGGAAATACCACTGATCCATGTACTGAACTAGGTTTCTGTCAAAAGTACAATGGAAAGGATAAAATATAAATTATTACATGGTCACAAATAATGCTGAACAGGTTGATGCCTCTGTCACACTTTCAATGAACTTCCTTCTGATAAATGCTACTCTTCCAACTCAACCATAGCTGCAGCTACTTTCAGTTTTTTACTACAGTTACACAGCCATTATGAGTAAGAAAGATGCCTATTTTCTTTCTTTCTTTTTTAGGTTTTGTGAGACAGGGTCTCGCTTTGTGGTTCAGGCTGGCCCTGAGCTCAGCCTCCGACTCACATCACAGCAATCCTCCTGCCTCTGCCTCCCGAGTGCTGGGATTACAGGCGTGAGCCACCACGCCAGGCACTGTGGTATGTGGTACTGGTTGCTGCTGGGCGTGAGTCTCCACACCCAGTATGGTATGTGTTTACCGGGGAATCAAACCCGGGCCCTTGCGCTTGCAAGACAGGCGGCGGAACCACTGAGCTAACTCCCCGGCCCTCTTTCTTTTTTTTTAATGATCACTTCTCAGCTAAAAGTACACATATGTTTCTTTCTAATAGTCACTAGAAGAACCTGCACAGAGAGATGATCCAAATATCCCTGCCATCATCCGGACGTCGGGAAAAAAATGATATAACAGACTCTTCCTTGGTTTATAAAATACGTAGCTCCAAATGTAAACTGTTTTTACGATGGTTACATTACCACAATGTTTTTCGTAGCCAAAATGCACATGGAATTTTAATAGAGAAGTGTCAGCAATGCGTTAAAGACAAGTCACAAAAAGTAAGGGGTGAGGATGTCACTCAGCAGTACAGCATGTGCTCAGTATGCAAAAAGCTTTCCATCCCCAGTGCCAGAGAAAGCCCCAGACCCAGGTGTAACACCGGGATTGATAGCACTTACAGAGCGCTGAGGATCACAAGAGATGCCTAGAAGCTAACTTTAATGGCAGCATTTATAAGATTTTAGTACTATTTTATGTTTTCTTCTCTCTAGTTTTCTCAGAGGTCACAAGAATACATGAAATGGAATGAACTCTTAACAAGAAAGAACATCATTAATTTCCATCCCTCTAACTCCAGAAAACACTTACAAAGAACATGCTTCGAGGAAAAATTAATAATTTCACATTACCTCTAGCAATAATAAATTATCTTCATTGAGACAGTCATGTGTCTCAAGCTCAGTATTATACTCAGATCCCACTGCAGTAACAAGTACTTCCCACTATTTAAAAGGAACTCTTTGTCCAGCCACAGTGTGTGACAAGATATTGTTTTGCATTTGGAACCAGGAGAGACTTTTAAAACAAAGTTAAACTTAATATGCCTGTTAATAAACAATGTAGCACCAGTAGAAGCAAGGAGACATTTCTGAGTTCTTGAAGATAATTTATTATTTTGTAAAAAACAGTAAAAGTGAGAAAGGTAGATCACCAAATTTTCCTTTGCCATGTCTGGTATCCCCTAAGCTGTGCTGCTGTCAAAAAAGCCTTCAGAAAGAACTGAGAGGGTGTAAAAGCAGGGTGCAAAACATCTACTTCATTTCTGCAGACTGTGGCAGCAAAATGTTACCTTCACTCACGCAGTGCCTTCTGGGTAACAGCTAGGAAACAAAGCGCTCACCCTCTGGACTGAAGCCTTCCACCAGTCTAGGAATCTAACACAGGTATTTCTTCAAGGAGAGAAGAGAAAAGCTGGAGGGCATCCCTGACACACCCACGTGTGAAAGACAGGATGAAGGAAACGCCCAGGGAAGGGCAGAGGCTCTACAGAATGCAGATGGAAGCTCTGGGTTCCTACCTTCGGACTGTGAAGTTGACAAAGGCCTTTGGCAAATCTGTGTCATCGTTTCTTGGTGCTATCTACTCTCTTCTCCAGTCAGGTCTTTGTAAGATCTGTCTGGAACAGCCTAATTCAGCACTGAACTGCAGAACCTGACATTTGGCCCAGCCATCTCCACCTCATTTCACTTCACAATTCTGAAGTGCAGAGAATCTTTTTCCAGGGAGGACACAGTGAGTCAGGTGAGGTGTGAGAGAGCCAACGGTTTGGAAGAAGAAACCTGGTATTTCACCAGTGAACATGTGATGAGGAGGAGTCATTAGATCCGGTGGGAAAAGGGCAACTGGTCCACACACATTGAAGGAGTTGGAGGTGACAGCTGAGGACTTTCAGAGAGGTGCTACCTCTTCAAAGAAAAACTCCTTGAAAATTAACATATGGCTCTGGCATCAGATAAAATAAATCCTCATACTCCCATTTAAGTTTCAAAACAAGATCTATGCAGAATGCTCTGGAAAAGTGGAAGCTGGTTGCCCCCTCTTTAGCTCTGTGCCAGAGCAGATGGGCTGGGTCACTGAGACACCAATTTATGCAGAAGTAAGACATCAAATGCCTAAGGGGAGGGTGCCTGAATATTAAGTACTTCCTTCTTCAGTTTTGGGATTGTTTTGTTTTGTATTTTATTCATCAAACCCAGAAAAATAGCTTTTTCTTTGATTGTGACACTATTTTGTGAACTTTAATCTGGGAGTTCCTACTTATGGTTAAGTTTTAAAAATACACTTCAATGACAGTTCTCACAATAGTGATATATTAGGGCAATATGAAAATGTATATAAAAACCAAATAGTGCTGTGAGCATGTGTTTTTAGGTTTTTTTTTTTTTTTTTTTTTTTTTTTGAGACAGGGTCTCACTTTGTGGTTCAGGCTGGCCCTGAGCTCAGCCTCAAACTCACATCACAATCCTCCTGCCTCTGCCTCCCGAGTGCTGGGATGACAGGCGTGAGCCACCACGCCCGGCACTGTGGTATGTGGTACTGGTTGCTGCTGGGTGTGGGTCTCCACACCCAGTATTGT
>PVIR01018558.1:0-33211 GCA_004026965.1 Petromus typicus | reverse complement strand
TCACATCACAGCAATCCTCCTGCCTCTGCCTCCCGAGTGCTGGGATTACAGGCGTGAGCCACCACGCCCGGCACTGTGGTATGTGGTACTGGTTGCCGCTGGGGTGAGTCTCCACACCCAGTATTGTTATGTGGTTACCGGGGATTGAACCCAGGTCCTTGCGCTTGCAAGACAGGCGCCGGAACCACTGAGCTATATCTCCGGCCCGAGAAAACCATTCATACAGAAGTTGTCTAACTTGCTAATATACAGCGAGATGAATTTCTTTTCCTTCTTTTTCAAGACAGGCTCTCACTATGTGGTTCAGGCTGTCCCTGAACCCCTAGTGGTCTTCCTACATCTACCTCCTCAGTGCAGCGGGGTCAGCTGTACACCACCACACCTTGGATCTGAGGTTGATTTTAGAATTAGGAAGTCAAGTATTTATAACCAACCCTTTACTTGTAACTTCTATTATACATAATCCCCTGCAGTGCTAATTGCAGTAACTATCTGAAGAAACTCATCATTAGTCAATGGTACGATATTAGTAATATACTTTCTGCATGTGGACTTCCACGTGAAAAATTAAATATTAATGTCACTTCAAACATAAAATATCTTGGGAGTATTTGTGAGACCTTTTTAAAAATGAACTTTAAAGTTGGCTTTTAGATGTGTTTTTATGTATGTATTTACTTTTTTAGACATGTTTTACATGCTAGAACACAAACAAGACTTTATTGAATTAAATGTGATTTTTTGGGTTATTTTGTTTTATGCCCTGTTGCTTATATATATTTAATCATTTCTTAACGATTAAATCATTTCGTAATTACAACTGGTAATTTCTATTACTCTATACTTTAAAAAAATCTTAGCTAGTTATTTTCTCATAAACATGAAAATGATAAAAATCCAATGTAGCCAAAATTCAGAAATTATTCAAATCCAGTCCCAGGAGCACTAAGATTAGTCCAGTGGTGGCGGAAATAAGGTTAGTTTGGGCTAGACAAACCGATCAGATTCCCCCCTGAGAAAGTCCAGCGGGGTTCTAATTCAGAAGTATGTTTACTTTTCTAACTTGGACTTTCTGCAACAGAAAGAGAGAATTAGACCTCCCCACATGGCTTTTCATGAGAATGACCCTAAAAATAGGCAGCATAAGAAGTGAAAGCAAAATATGTAATTTTTTTGACAGAAGGGACTTCTCTTCTTGTAATTCTTATTTTAAAAAAGAAAACTTATCTAGCCAACTGATCAGCTTCTCCCTCTCCTGTTCAAGCCTCAGACTCCACTGGGCTGTCAGCACTGGGAGATGCCGGGAAAGCCTTCCCAAACCAGAAAAAGGAATCAGAAGACACTCAATTTCAAGAATATGTGGGAGTTAGTATAAAATTGATCCTATTTGTAAACTAGTTTTCTTTTTTTGATATAAAGTTTAGACTATCATTTTACCTTTATCTTCCTTCTTTTTTTTAAATTTTTAAATGTTTATTGGTACATTACATATATGCATCATGATTGCACTCCATAATGGGCATTTGTACCAGTATAAGACACAACTTAATTCTCATTTTTTCCCATAGCTCTACCCACCCTACCACCCCCCATATACATAAAATTTGTTTCCTTACTTTTTTGTTATTATCTCACCATTTTTTCCCCCTTCACCCTATTTTACATTGAGCATTTTCTATTTCACAATATATAACATACAATTCTAGGACTCATTTACATCTGCATTTTCTCACACCAGAGAAAAGATGCCATATGTACCTATCTGTGCCCTATTTATTTCATTTATGAGGATATCCTCAAGGTAGGTCCATTTAAGTAGAAATGATTCAAACTTATCTTTTTTATGGCAGAGTAATACTCCATTCTGTAGAAGAACCACAGCTTTTTTATCCAGTCTCCAGTTGAGGGACACTTGGGTTGTTTCCAAGATGTAGCAATCACAAATCAGGCTGCTATAAACATGGGTGCACATATGTCACTGTGATATGAGTCTTTTAATTCTTGTGTGTATATACCTAGAAGGGCAATGGCCGGGTCAAATGCGACCTCCAATCCTAGCTTTTTGAGGAATCTCCAAACTGATCTCCACAGGGGTTGTACGAGTCTACAGTCCCACCAACAGTGGAGAAGGGTTCCTTCTTCTCTGCAGCCTCGTCAGCATTTGCCGTTGGCTGAATCTGAAATGGCAGCCATTCTATGCGGAGTGAGATAAAATCTCAGTGTTGTTTTCATCTGCATCTCTCAAATGACTAATGATGTTGAGCATTTCTTCATATGCTTCTTAGCTGCTCTTACTTCTTCCTCTGAAAAATATCTGTTCATTTCAGATGCCCATTTTTGAACTGGGTCTTTAAATTTGGGTGGGCTGATTTTTTTAGCTTTTTATATATTCTAGATAGTAGCCCTCTGTCTGAGGAACAGCTGGTAAAGATTTTTTCTCACATTGTTGGTTGCCTTTTTGCACTGTTGGTGGTTTCCTTTGCTGTGCAGAAGCTTTTTAAAAGAATGAGGTCCCATTTGTTGATTTCCTCAGCCAATTCCTGTGCTAAAGAAGTTTTGTTCATGAAGTCTTTCCCTAAGCCAATGTCTTCAAGAGTTTTACCTAACCTGTTTTGCAGAAGGTTTAGAGTGTTATCTTCCTTCTTTGATTTATAAATAAGATACCTGGGAGGGTTTGTAATTTGCTCAAGTTAATTGAGTAACTGAGGGACAAATGTAAATTTCAGCCTTAAACATTAGTGAAATCATTTCTTTTTAGAATCTCATGGGTAAATCTATGGGTAGGGCCTAAAAAGGAAAGGATTAAGCCTTTAAATGATTGTGTGGTCATTTCTCTGACTTGATAAATATTTTTTTGAGAGCAGAAACTTAACTTTTACCTCACTTTTGTCTCCTACAACGTGTGACTTCACTTCTATTTCTACAAAACTAGAAAGCTGATGTTTCATAGCTTAAATCAACTAATGGGACTTCTGAGAGGAGAATGTGAGTGCATGTTTAACAACTGAAGAGTAACGCAAGACCATTTCCTTTGGAGAACTTACCAGAATGAGAACTCTGGCTGTATGTGTTATAAAAAATCCACAAATGCCAAGAAAGAGTGTCCCTGAGAAGATGGATTAAAGGGAATTGCACAGAAGTACAAGTTTATACAATGAGTCAAAGTCAAATGCTTAGGCCATTCATTCAGTCAATGGATGGTTAGGCCATTCAGTTGAACAACAACAAAAAAAATGCAAATATATCCTGCACAGTCTAAACCTTAATTATCCAAGTAAGTATAGTATCACCATTATCTGAATTGTTACAAAATAGGGCGAAGAGTTCCACATTTAGAATCAGAGAATCTGATCTTGGAGTAAACTGCAAACATTTTTTGTGACCCCTCCCACCCCCCCGCCAAGCCATTTACATTTACATTTTGGACTTGTCTAGATCATTCAATGGAAATTATCATTGTGATGAATACCAGAATCATAGAGTGACACAGATAACAAATTAATGCTTATTGTGTACTTACTATGACGCATGTTCAATCTACTGATCATGTCACTTAATCAATAAAATTATCCAACAAAATGAGTTATGACAAAAAGCTCTAGGTACTCTTGACTATGTTGGGTGTTCTTTGGAATTATCTCCTTGGCAGGTCCTGTTAAACTTCAATAATCCCCATGACTTTAGCATCCATCTTCAGATCAGAAAATCAATTCAGAGATTTTAAATGTTATAAGAACTGGAGTGTAAAGCTATGTTTTTCTTTGATTTTAGCATACATCTTCTATCAATTATCAATGTAAAATAAGGAGCCATATTAAAGATCAAGCTCAGTATTAATTTTCCAGCTGAGTAAAATAAGCAGAATATTGATCATTCTGTCAAATCCACTCAGTAATAAAGAAGCAACTTGAAATAAGCACTGTGAATTTAATGTGATTGTCAGGGGCATAAAAAAAATAAAGTCTCCTACGGTTAGGAAATGACTGGCTGGTTAGCAAGAAAAAAGTTACTACTTAGGTTTGATGGGAAAATATGGCTTTGATCAGGCATTCGTATTTTCTTCCTATCCCAACCACAACGAATTAATACGAATCTGTCAACCCTATACTTTTATTATCTCACAGCTCTACAGATCCAAAGTTCTTTAGGCTTCATCATTTACTCCATTGCAAGCATTGGAAGGCGAAAAACAAAGTGTTGGGAGAGGTTTGTTCACTGGTGGAGGATCTCGCGAGACTCTACTTCCAGGATCCCTCAGTTATTGGCGGAACTCAGTCCGCATGGTTGCAGGACTTCTTGGTTGTCAGGCTGGAAGCCATTTTGAATCTTGAGGCTATAAGTCCATCTTTGCACTGCAGTCCTACCTCACAGAGCCAGCCACAGTGGGTCAGCTTTCTCACATTTCCCTCTCTTATGCTCCCTCTTCCTCTGCTGCCTGTCTGTGGCTGACTGCATCTTTCCTCACCCACTTTTAAATGCTTCAGAGGTTCCTTTAGGCTCATTTCCATAATTTAAGATCAAGAATAATCTTCCTATTTAATTTGTTTTGTAATCACAAATGCTGAGGAATGGGACACAAAAATATTTGGGCACCAGCTATTGTACCTGTTATAGGAGTCAGCTAATTTGTAACACTAGTTCTCAAGCCAATTATAGATTGAAATCACCAGAGAAACTTCAGAAATTTCTTATCCTTGGACGCCAATCAAGATGAACAGAATCAGAAACTCTTGGAATAGAATCCAGGCAATGACTCAGAAAGTCATCTTGTGTGGGAGTGTTAAGAATATCTAAAAGGAAATCAAGTTTCTCCAAATAGATTAAATCAATTTTGTGAGTAACTTAGTGATTACTGTATGTTATGCTCTCTTTATGTGTTCTCCCTGTGATGTGCTGATTCAAAGCCACAGAGATACCTGCGATGGCTGCCATATTGTCCGCCATGAAAATTCTTACTGTTTTTATTACCTACTGGAACAAACAGATACATGAAGCACTGAATCATGGGGCTACATGATATGTTTTCAAATGAATATTTGAATAACTTGCTATAGAAGGTCTGGGACACTAATTATTCCTGGGAACATTTTAGAATATTTTGCCTGCTCTATGCTTGATATTCCTGTTTTAGAATAGTCTGGCCAGTATTGAGAACAGAGAACTAACTATAAGTGTGCTCAGGTTTCAGGATTGCCCCTTGAGATCGATGTCTTCACATCGAACTTCTTCAAACTGTATGGGCCAAGGATTTCCTTAGGTGCTTAATAAAAATAGATTCCCAGATCCCCCTCCCAAAAAACATTCTGATTCAGAGACTTTGGGTAAGTTCTGGCCATTCAGCAAGTCTTGGCAGTGATCTGGTACAGGCGGCCCAGGCATCTACACTTTGAGGAGAACTGCTTCATACAATGGAGTGCTACTCACCTGTAAAGAAGGATAGACTTCACATATTTCTAAGTAAATGGAAGACCCTTGAGACTATACTCTTCAGAAAGATAAATCTGACCCACAAATGTCAATATCACATTGTCTGTCCAGTGTAAGAATCTCAGTGTGTAAGTAAGGACCAAAATAAGACTTGGGATGTAGCTCAGTGACACTGCACCTGTCTGGCAAGCACAAAGCCCTGAGTTTGATTTCTGGTACTGAAAAAACAAGTAAAGGAACAAAATATATAACAGATACTGTGACATAGAAATTGCTCAAATGGAAAAGGGAAGTAAAGAGGGGGAGGAAGGAAGAGAAAAGAAAGAAAAAATGGAAACAATGCATTTGTACATAGGGAAGGAAGAGGGACTGGAGGGAAACGAGGGGGAATGGCAAAATATAGCAACCGAGATATATTGTATACAAATGCCCTGTGAGAAATATGACAGTTTTGTGTATCTAAACATCAAAAATCAATTTTAAAGTGCTTAAGCTATCATTTCTTCTTCTGTTAGGAATAAAGACACTAAGTAACTTGCAACCATAATTACAGCACAGTGGTGTGAATTTTGCCAGGAATTGGTAGGGAAGAGAAAATAAACCTGGCTCTGGTACTTAACAGTTTTTCAGTAAAGTTTCCACTTGCCCTGTGGGTGTGAAACTGCAGGTTAGAGAGGAGCACTTAGCCTTCATTTGGCCTCAGGAGAAACATCGCTTGTTTAATATGCAAAGGCACACACTAGACAGGACACTCCTCATCTCTGCTCTCTCCTGAGTTCTGTAGCTACTGCATGTGTGGAGAACACTCCTGCTGGCCAAACTTATATCAACTGGATCAATAAATGGAAATAATTAATATGGTTTAGGATCTATGAAAACCTAAGACCCAGACATCCCCTGTGTAGTGATCGAGGTCCATTCTTGCGCCCACACGTACATGAATTGGTCAGTAAGTGAGGAACTGTGTGTACCATGGTCTGTACATTACAGAGTTTACAACAAAGACATGGCCGAAGGAACCACTGGAGGCTTTGATTTGCATAATTCTTACATGCAGTACTGTAATGTAAAAGAGAACATAAAACTACAGTATTATATTCTACAGTACAATCAACAGGAATTACAGTATTGTGCATTTTAACAAAAAAGACAGTGAGTCTCTGTAAACAGTACATACAGTACAAACATATAAGAAAAAGAATACATCACAAATCCAAGTGGTGGGTCAGAAGTCTGAACACTTGCTGTTAGAATAACAAGTGGTTGTTAAAAAAGGAATATCTATATTCCAGAAACTGAGAAATAGAAGATGAAAGTTATTTTTCTCTTAATTTTTGAGAGAATGTACACCTTTAATATTAGGGTGAGAGGGCTCAGCTAAAAAATAGTTATTATAAAGGAAAATCAATAGAGAGAAATTATATAAAGGAAGATAAAATTCTGAGAAAATAAGTAATGATATAAATAGGCTTTATGCCCTGACTTCTACAGTTATATCTTTTTCAGGACTGATCACTTTGTGTCGAATAAAAATTATCATTGCTATAATTATCATTGCCAGTTACTGATTGTCTTTACTTCCAACAGAGAAAGGAATGGCAGCCTCATCCTGTTACACTGCAGTAAACCAAGAAGTTAGTTCTCTTAAATTGATGAAAATAAAATGTAGATGCATGAAAAATTGTCTTGTAGGGTGAATCTTTGATGGTTTTAGAAAATAAAACCACTATAAGTTACATAGTCCTCAGTGACTAGGTAGCTACATTTCAAGTAAGCTCCGTGTATGTGTGTGTGTTTGTGCATGTGCGTGTGCATGTGCATGCGTGTGTGTGTGTGTGTGTGTGTGTGTGTGTGTGTGTTCATGTGGGTGTGTGTTGTTGGAAATTGAACTCAGGACCTTGCTCCTGTAGTATGTGGTGAACTATACCACTGGCTTTTATTTCTAATCCTAGTCAACTATACTTCAAAAGTCACTTGAGTCTTTAAGACAGTTTTCATTTCTGAAAGTTCTTTCTGTGATGAAATAGTCATTTAAAATTTTTAAATTAATTAAATTTCAATCATTTAATATTGAAAATTTGAGGAAAGTATGAGAAGTATTTGGAAATGAGTATATTTTATTCTGTTTAGACAATAAAGACAATTATCTCATTTCCAGTGATAGAACCAATTCTTCCACTTTATTTAACTTTGAGAAGGTAAATAATGCTTATAAGATCCATGAGACTATCAACTGGTAAGAGAAGGTGATAATGACTCTTACTAATACTATTGTGACTATTAATTCATTTGAGAGTATCAATCAGAGCTTCTTTTTTCCTGAATAGGTCTTTTTTCCTACTAAACAAACTTCAGCACACTAACCCATCTCTTAACCCCCTCTTACTGTTAACTTGGTCTCTCCCCAGAATTAGAAGAGCACAGTTGCCTTTCATATGGCAACCAGCCTTTGTTAGTCTTGCTGTTAGGCTTCCCAGTGTGAGACACAGGCTAAGTCGACTTTCAGCTCTACTTGTAATGGCATTTCTTCAGACCCAGGCATGTCTACCCTTTTTTGATTTAAAGAACAGTCTGTGAAAACACAGCTCCTCTATAGGCATCACTCACCACCTGTGTATGCTGGGGGAAAATTATGTTGGATGCCAAGTAGAGTAAATGAAATAAGTGAATCGATCATCCAGTAAATTAGACGTTGCTGAATTTCTTGGGGAGTGTGACACTCAATGTGTGTTTGAGTAACTATCACTTAAATTTGGGTCTCTAGCCCTGAGAAACCCAGAGCCCTTTACTTGCCCAATTGATTAGAACTGTAGCACACAGCATAAAATACATCATCTTTTCAGATCACTGAAGAATAAAAGAAGAAATGCTGTAAATATTTTTGCGGTTGAATAAAGTCACTCTCAATGGTTGGTGTTAGGATGATTCAGTAACCTATATTTCAATGAGATACTGTTTGGATCTCTGAGTTTCAAATCTAATAGATAAGCAGGAAAAACAACAGTAATGTTGGGTAAAATGTTTCCCAAAAATGTTGGGTTTGGGAAACTTCCAAACATTATATTTGAAGAACTTTCCCCTTTACTTTTTTTGAGGTACATGCACATATTAAAGGTAATGGAATCCTGCTCCTGTAAATCATCAAAGCATTGTTTTGCAAACAAATCTGATTTCCAAATGGAAGATTTATATTCTTTACTTATATTATGTAAATATATGTGTGTGTTTTATACAGAAAAACATGAAATGTCAGTATTTTAAACAGGAACTATCAATGTTTTAAATTTGCCTTAATCTTCATTCATTTCAAATTCAGTACAAATCACTCCTGATACAACATTCAAATGACAGTGTTGAAAACCATTACTCTAACAAATAAAGATGGATAACTTGGCATATCATCAGGTTCTGTCGCATGGGAATTTGCAGTTTGGCTGGAAATAGATACTAGTTCAGATTTCCTGGGCTCCTAGACACAACCTATAATTCAGTCTGTATTGTCCAATATCATCCTTTTATTCCAAGTGAAAACTTGCATTTAAAACTGAAATTTAATCATAAATCCTAAGTTACTTTAACTTTTCATATTTCAACACAAATCCCTAAGTTATGACTGATATTATAAGGAGCATTTTCGAGTAATACTATCTGCACCTACGCCCATAAAAATGTATGCAAAAAAACAAAAACTAAAGTAAAACAAATCTTTTCTTGGCCTTTCTACTAATTTTGATTATTAACTAAAACTCTACAAAATTTATTTTTAAATGCAGTATGCTTTACAATTATGTAGAGGTACAACAAATTTAAATATATTTACCTAGGATATAAATGCCTAAAAACAATATTTTCACAATCTATGAAAAAATTAATAATGAAAATGCCAATATTCAGAATGATAAACAGGGGAAGGTGACTCAGTAATTACTTTTGTGCAAAAAATAGAATCATTGTTCTTTTAAAATAGTTTATGCATAGAAAATACATACAATTCTCGGGGCCGGGGAGTTAGCTCAGTGGTTCCGGCGCCTGTCTCGCAAGCGCAAGGACCGGGGTTCGATTCCCCGGTAACCACATAACAATACTGGGTGTGGAGACCCACACCCAGAAGCAACCAGTACCACATACCACAGTGCCGGGCGTGGTGGCTCACGCCTGTAATCCCAGCACTCGGGAGGCAGAGGCAGGAGGATTGTGATGTGAGTTTGAGGCTGAGCTGAGGGCCAGCCTGAACCACAAAGCGAGACTCTGTCTCCAAAAACCTAAAAAAAAAAAAAAAAGAAAAAGAAACAAAATATATACAATTCTAGGCCAAATATATTCTTACTATATAAATCATACTGAAAAATGCAATGAATCTGCTATGTAATAACTACATTGTACATATGAGATCTTTAAAAAATAAAGTAGCTTAACAGAATGTCACAGTAGAAGTGTGTAGAGGCATGTTTTCATGGAATAATTCATATCATTAACAATATTAAGTTATTATAAATCAATTATTATTTTAGGTCATGACCCCTGACTTTAAGAAATTCAAGACAATGTCAGATATGATCCAAGGGAAAATGTGATTTGTGTCTGGAGACAATCGTCCATGTAAGTACTGGGAAATTAGATCTTTTCATGGCAAAATATAATAGAAAGTAAGACATCATCATTAATTATTGAGTTATGGAAACTTTTGATTTTTAATTTTATCAGTCACAGCCCTACTTTGAATATTTAAGATGAATACAATACTTCCTGATTTGTTGTTATGTTCTTCCTAAGATCACCTTATCATAAAAACCCAAGAAAGCTAATAAAAGAGAAAGCCATACCCAAAGATTACTGCAACCAATCAGGAAACTGCACCAGGTGAGTCCCAGTGAGGGTGAGCATGTGGAGATGCTATGTGCTAATCATCCTAGCTCTTCTTGCCTGGGATAAAAACAATAAACCAAATGTGACCGCATGGAGAAAAGAGTTTGAAAATTCTCATTTGGACAATAGGCCTGTAAAAAATAATCATGACTAAGTTTCCTAAATTTCCTCAAATCTAACCTGAGTTCAATGCCAAATATCTATTGAGAGTCTCTTTTGTTGCATTTGAAAAAGTTTGTGCATATTAAGTTGAATGAGTATATTATACTCCCTGGTTATTTCATAGCAATGCATACATCATAAGAACAGTGCATCTGAGAACGTTGCTCCTGAACTTTATGGAAGGAAACAGCAGGAACCACACCCAGCAGGGTTTACCTCAGAGAACTAAGATGGAGGATGGCATTTGAGAGTCTATTGTTCATTAGCTCAGAATAGTGCCTACCACTAGAAATACTTGCTTTGAGATTTTCCATCTCCTGTCAACTTATATAAATTATGTTGACGGCTTGCGGAAACATTTATTTCCTGATTTAAAAAGAATTGCCTGTTGTGAACAGAATAATTTCTATTAAATAACATGGACATTTTAATGATGTATGTATATTGATTCTCTAAAAACTGTTCCAAGAATAATTGACCTCTTTTAAAGTAATGAAAAGCCAGGAAATTAAAAACTAGTTTAGCAATCCTCATAGAAAATGAAAGTAAATTTAAAAATAAAATGTTACTGGGTTGGGGATTTATTTCAGTGGTTCCCATGTCTGTTTCATAAGTGCAAGGGCCCAGGTTCAATCCCCAGGTAACCACATACAATACTGGGTGTGGAGACTCACACCCAGCAGCAATCAGCACCACATACCACAGTGCAGGGTGTGGTGGCTCACGCCTGTAATCCCAGCACTCAGGAGGCAGAGGCAGGAGGATTGCTGTGATGTGAGTTTGAGGCTGAGCTCAGGGCCAGCCTGAACTACAAAGCAAGAACTTGTCTCAAATAAATAAATAAATATAAAAATGAAATAAAATGTTATCAAAATTCATATTATGTTTTCACTTAAAGCTTTTGAATTTTGATATCTTTATACTTTTAATCTCAATTTTGATAAAGGAGAAAAATCCAGATACTTTTTCACTATTCAAAAATATATGTGAAAAAATTTTTCTTATAAATGTGTTAATTACACTAATACATGCCAAATCTCTTTGATACAACCATCTTTGATGTTCTGAAATGTCTGTCATACATAATACTATTTATTTTAGAATAAAATTTCTATGCAGCTATAGAATAAATTTTTTAGAATTGTCTGTATTTATTTCATAAATATTTATAAAATATTTTATTTCATTTTGCATTGCAGTTTGATTTATAGCTATTTTATCTGAGCTCTAATGATGGAGAAAAAGTGCATCCTGTATTTTTTATTTCTCCTGCCTTTTTTAATGGTAAGTATAAATTCCTGATTTAACTGTGTATTTAACATTATTTTCATTTTACTTCCCATAAACCTGCAATTGACAAAGGTTAACAACAACAAAATGGAGGTAGACACAGGATACAGAGTCACATAACGTTAAATCAGCACAGCAGGAATGTAGTTTTCTCGGTGTGTGCTGTTAGTGATATACGCAGTGCAGACAGAGGATCCTTGGGGAAGTCAGACTGGGGAACAGTGAACAAAGCGAACATAGAAGCTGCAGAGACAGTCACCAGAGTTTTCTCCCATCCCCTTGCCCTCTTTATTTACAAAAAATACAAAGATATACAAAGATAGGTTTGTTTCTATTTTCCCTTCTTTTTTCTTGTTTTCCTTTCCCTCCCTCCCGTTCCTCCCACTTCTCCCACTCACCTTTCACATTTGAACATTTTCTTCCTATTTCACAATATCTGTTATACACTTTGACCCTCATTTACACTTTCAGTTTCTCACACCAGAGAAACCATATGGTAAACATATGTGTCCAATTTATTTTACCTAAGAGTATGGTCTCAGGGTGCATCGATTTACCTAGAAATGTTTCATGTGTATTATTTATGGCCAAGTGGTACTCCATAGGAGATTACAACAAAAAAGAAAGGAAACAAGGCTTATGTGTATAGGGGGCAGGGGTGGTAGGGGGGGGTAGGGGTGTGGGAAAAAATGAGAATAAAGTTGCATCAAGTACTGGTACAAATTTTCATCGTTGAGGGCAATCATGATGGGTATGTGTAATGTACCAATAAAGATTTCAAAAAACCTGTACTTTGATCCATTCATCAGTTGATAGGTACTTGGGCTATTTCTAAGATGTACCTTTTACAAACTGTGCTACTATAAGCATGAGTGTGTATATATCCCTGTGGTGTGATGCTTTTCTATACTAACCATGGGAATTGCTGGCTCAAATGGAAATTCTGGTTTGGGATTTTTGAGGAATTTCCATAGTGTTTGCACCACTTGACATTCCTACTAACAGTACAAAAGTGTCCCGTTTTCACCACATCCCCACCAGCATTTCGTACTGGTGATTTCTTGGTAACAGTCATTCTTTCCACATGCCACGGACTCAAATTAGACCCGTGTCCCCCAGCACACATTAAACTAAAATTAAAATGCTTCAAAGATCTAAGTATTAAAACAGAAACACTAAATATGCTGGAAGAGAGAGTAGGTAGAACTCTCGAAGATGTTGGTGAAGACTTAATGAGCAAAACCCTGACTGCATAGGAAATAGTACAACCAATCAACAACTGGGATCTCATCTTATTAAAAAGTTTTTGCATAGCAAGAGAAACCACCAGCAGAATGAAGAGATAACCCCTAGAGCATGGAAAAAATGTTCTTGCTGTTCCTCAGACAGGACTAATATCTGGAATATATAAAGAATTTGGAAAAAATTCATACCCCCCCCAAATTTAATGACCTAACCCAAAAATAGGATCTGAAATGCATGCACACTCCTCAGATGAAAAAGTGCAAATGAAATGGTGAGCAAATGTATGAAAAAATACTCAACATCACTATCATTTGAGAGATACAAATTGAAGTTGCCACTATTTTAATTATCAAAATATGTTAACATTTAATATGACTTTTTAGTACTTTCATTGTACTAGTTTCTCAATGCTGCTGGTGTACCATCTTACAGTCAGAAGGCACAGGCTGTGGGTGGGGGGGGGGAATTATCTTGCCTACACTTAAAGAGCAGGCAAAAACATAGAGGAGATTTGGGACGGGGATCTGTATGTGTTTCCAGGTGTGCATTTAGGGTGTCTGGGCGAGGCTTCTGAGAGCTACCTGCTCCCCGACTCTGCCAGGTGGCCGTCTGTGCAGAGCACAGTGGGAGCTTTTAGGCTGCGCTAAAGTTCTCTTAGAGTCGGTTTCTGGTCAATGTGGCCCCTGCATTTGTGGTTTCCGAAATGACAGACGGCCCCTGACAAAAGTATCTGCACAGTTCTGAAGTTGTTTTAATCTCTTAGACTCTTGTTCAAGCCAAACCGGAAGAATACTCTAATGACACAGTGCACTTGGGGGTGACTAGAAATAAAATCATGACTGCTCAATATGAATGCTACCAAAAAATCATGCAAGATCCCATTCAACAAACAGAAGGTAATGTTGGCTGTTAAATTCTAATGCATTTCACATGTTTGTAAAAGAAAATGATCTCTTAGATCCCTGTATGTTACTTAGATCTAGTCTTAAAAAGGAATTTATTGCTTTGTTTCTGATAAATGTACAGTTTTATTTAATATGTATGTGAGAGCATCTTATGACATGATTTATCTCAATTATTTTAGAAAAACTCCAATAAAGATATTCCATCTTTTCAGAATAATACTGTTTTTAAAATATTAAATATGTCAAAGAGTATTAAAATTTGTACAAAGAAACCAGTCTCAAACTAAGTCAGTGATAGTTGACCTTCAGTTCATTTAGGTTAGATTTATTTTTATTAGAACCTGCTAGATAGGAACTTGTAAAATCAAATAATCAGTATGGAAGGGTTTGTTAATAATACCAGTTTTTATATACATTTAAGAACAAAGGCTAGTGAAGTTAATTCCTGCTTTCCCTGGGATATTCTTTATTTTTCTTCTTACTAATACTTTGGAGAAACCACTAAGCACTGGCATTTGTTTAGATTTTGAAGATATAAAGATGAGTAACTCAGTAGAATTGCTTTAATTAGTAAAAACAAAAGAATTCCCCTATCTTATCTGACAATTCTTAAAAAAGTGTTATTTTCAAAACAGAAAACAATATTCTCAGTGAAACAAAGCAAAACAGACACTCTTTAAATATTCCTAATTTTTCAAGCATTACAGAAAAAAGATCTTACAATATTTGAAAAGATAAGTGACATTTTAATAAACTGTATATAAATGAAATGTTAGAATATCAACAGTCACAAATACCAAAACAACCACTTGTAAAAGGTGAGAAAAGGTTTGGGTTTTGGTTTTTTGTTTTTTTTTTTTTAACTGAACAAATTTTATAATCAATTTAACTAAAAAATGTAATTGGATAACCTTTGGAGAAAGATTTAAATGTTATAAGTGCTCCAATATTATTGTTACATTAGTAAATAAAAATGATTATTTAAAATATGCCAAACAATAGCTAATTATCTGATTGAGGGCAACAGAAGCTGAATTATTAATTAAAATATTTGTATAATTATTCTGTGTTAATTGATGTTTTTCACTTTATTCCATTGAAATCTAAGTATTATTACCATAAACTGTTGAATTAACCCCTTCTAGATATATGTAATACATATAGACATGTTTGGTAGATAATTTTTAGTTTATTCATTTATTTATTTTCAGTACCAAGGATTGAACTCAGGATCTTGCTCTTGCAAGGCAGGCGGCAGTGCACTAAGCTAAATCCCTGGTCTCCAATAGACAATTTTTGAATGGTATTGAACAAGAAGTCTTTGAAGGGTTTTAAAATAAGATATTTATTTTAACTTTGTTTTTCTGAAATCCATTTGATCACAACACCTTTTTAAATGTAACCCTACTCATATCTTATACTGATGCCATAAAACATAATTTGCAATATGCTACACTTTACAATCTGTCGTGCTGTTAGCTTTGAAGTTACTTATATGGGTTATTTTTCAACACTGATTGGATATGTTTGCAATGTTTTCAACTATTTAACATAGCTAAACTAAAAAATGTATTTTTCTAATATACATATTTGTATATCACTTAAATAACTGTTTGAAAGTCACAGGAGAGAAAAATGTGATTATCTGATCTAAAATGATTTTCAAAATAATTGCAGTCACTTTGGGCCGGAGAATTAGCTCAGTGGTTCCGGCACCTCTCTTGCGAGCACAAGGACCCGGGTTCGATGCTCGGTAACCACATACAATACTGGGTGTGGAGACTCACGCCCAGCAGCAATCAGCACCACATACCACAGTGCCGGGCGTGGTGGCTCACGCCTGTAATCCCAGCACTTGGGAGGCAGAGGCAGGAGGATTGCTGTGATGTGAGTTTGAGGCTGAGCTCAGGGCCAGCCTGAACCACAAAGCGAGACCCTGTCTCAAAAAAAAAAAAAACAAAAAACAAAAAAAACCACAACAACAACAAAAAAAACCAAACAAACAAAAAAATTGCAGTCACTTAAAGTTTCAAGCCATGAGGAATTTTCTGTGCTCACAAGAGCTAGGTTAATTTCAGGGTTGTTGTCAGTCTGTTAAAAACAATATACATCTCAGGCAGCATTTGGGGTTCTATTTTTAAAATGTTATAAAGTGCCTCCTTTGATCACAGGCTATTGAAACATTGGCACAATGATTACTTAATTTCACTTTACTTTTAAAATGCCATACATATATTCCCAGTATGTAATAATTACATTCACTGTAAGGAATTGATACATGCACATCTCATATTTTGGTTCTTTTTTTTTTCCTTTCCCTCCATCTTCCTTTTTATTTTTCCAGCATCGGATTCATTTATTTATATTCTAAGACCTTATAAAATTATAAAATTATATAAATTATAAAATTAATTACCATATATATAGATTAAAAGCAGACAAATAGGCCAAAGAATACATAAAACATGTAAGATAGTTATACCAAGTGAGGTCCACTTAGATACGTTGTCCATGCTGCATTACAATGAATAATTTTTCCTCTGTCTCTTATTTCCTATTATCTGTCCTTTATTTTGTAACAAGTATGTGTATTTTATAGTATCGTTTTCATGTACAAGAAACTATGCTAATTTTAATATGCATATTTGCCTTGCTTCACTTAAATACTTAATGCAAAAAGTTTTTGTCTCTCAACATTGGAGAGACATTTGAGATTATTAAATATTCCACTTGAGTTGAAAAGAAAAAGAGCTAGAAATGGCTCATTTCAATGGGTGGGCTTCATTCCACGGGAGTGAGACCGCTCCTCAGGACTCTGTGTCTTCGTGTGCAGTAGCGGCCTGCAGTCACCTCCTTGTCCTTGGGTCTTCCAGGCATCTTCTGCAACAGGACGTGGGATGGGTGGCTGTGCTGGAACGACGTCGCCGCGGGGACCGAGTCCGTGCAGCACTGCCCTGATTACTTTCAAGACTTTGATCCTTCAGGTAAAAGCAGAAATCCATATACAGATCTCCTTGATGTGCAAATAAGCCCTGGGCCAATGAATTTACAGCTTTCTTTATCGTTCTACAGAGAAAGTCACAAAGATCTGTAATCCGGATGGCAACTGGTTTAGACACCCAGAGAGCAACAGAACCTGGACAAACTATACCCAGTGTAACATCCACACGCCTGGAAAAGTGAAGGTATGTAATCAGCACGTATTGAAATTACCTGATATGATCTGTTTCAACAATGAGTTGTCTAAGGCAGTGTCAGAAAACTTGGTCAGTTTCTATTCGGTTACACAACCATTTCATAATATAATTTGAGAAGAACAATGAAGAAAAATATCTGTGGAAAAAATTATTATTGATTCCATCATTACACAGAGGAAGCCATCCGTTAGGTAATAGGGTATTTACAAGTCAATGTCTCAGTACTGGGGTTTCAGATTTTCCAAAGAAAACATACCTTAAGAGTGTGAGGAGAGGCATAACTTTCCCTTGTGGAAGACTTCTAGAGTTGCCTCAAAAATTGTGCTTAAATAAACAGGATAAGCTCAGTAGGGCTTGAACAGTACAGTCTGTCCCCCAGGAGAAAGCTTTCATCTTGCCTGAAGTCAGACTGCTTGGCGTGTTCCCACTTTGAACACCAGGCGCTAATGTCAAAGTCAGTCACATTTGATCACCATAGTAAAGCTGCATAGAAAAAGTCTGCATATATCGTCACTTCTGTGTGTGTATGCAGGCAGTTCATCAGAGTGATTAAACCTGAGTCCTGGGATATGATTTCCTGTCTGTTTTGTACTTCCTGTGTGACCTTGGAAAAGACACTTACTGTCTCTTTGGCTTGGTCCACTCTTGTGCAAAATGGAGTGACAAGAGATTTCAGAATGGCTTTCAGAAGAATTGACTTAATGTAAGGAAAATATAAGACTATGCAAGCTCTTGATAACAGCCAGGTATCTTTTTTTTTTTTTAATAAATTACGTATTCCCTGTTCATTCAGATAAGTTTGGGAAGAGAATTATAAAAGTACACCACAAAATGGTAAGTAAAAAAGTAGAAAACATTTTTGGAAAAAGAAGAAAAAGTTAAATCATTCATATAGATTGTAAGATCGTATAAGTGACCACATTACTTGCTGCTAATCCCCAAATTTGTCAGGGGAAGAGAAATCCCGCTGAGAAAGAGAAGACCCGCTGGCATTTAAGTATGAATAAGTCATGTTAGCAAGGAGCATTTCAATTTAAATATAAAACTGTGCCTTCGTGCTCCATATAAACTACACCACTAAGCAATACTTCACGGATTAAATCTGTGACACTAACTGCTTAAAAGCCATATTGTTTATGAAGTCTGATGTCCTTCATTCCAGATGTTTTCACGTATTTATTGGCTTTAAGAAAATCATGAAGACTATCAGATCAGATGTTTTTTTAAAATCAGCAACTTTTCAAATGCATTGTAGACCATACACGTGGAATGTCACAGATACTTGTGTAATATTGTTAAAAGTCTGATTTTATTTATTAATGCAAATTACAGACTGCGCTGAATCTGTTTTACCTGACTATAATCGGACATGTGTTATCTCTTGCATCATTGGTCATCTCGCTTGGCATATTCTTTTACTTCAAGTAAGTACATTAAAATGCTTTTAAGTTTGATAAATTATTGTCTGTCATGTGCTTGTTTATGTCACTTGCTGACCAACTATAAAAAGTACAGATGACACAATGTTCAGATAGATTGTATAAATAAAGTGAAATGAGTTGACTTTATTTTAGCTTTGCAAAATATGTAGAGAGGAGATTGATGAAATGACAGTAATTTTACAAAATAAACAAATATAAAAAGAGAAAGTAAGGGAATAAGCACGAAGTTCCAACATTAAATATATCTTACTCTATTTTTCCCGAAGAACTGTCAAATATTGTTGGCCTTATTTTTCTTTTTGGCCAATTTTCCTATCACTATATGTGTGTAATGTAGGACCTGGAATTTGATGTGAACAAGAGTAGTAACATTTAATATCTATTGAAAATATAATTTAAATGCATTATGGGTGAGTTTTTCTGGCTTTGGAAGATGATTATTAAAAATGTTAAATTATACTTCCAAATTTACTGCTAATTTACTCTTTTTGTTGGAAGAGGAAATTGGAAGTAAGTTTGATTTGACTTCGAGATTTCAGAATGGCTGTGAGTGGCTCTCAGAAGAATGGACAATGCGAGGAAAAGAAAAGACTAGTACACAGTACACTCTTGAAAACTGCCAGTTATCTTTTTAAATAAATTACATATTCTCTGTTTATTCAAATAAGTATGGGAAGATAATTATAAAAATACACCACAAAATGGTAGGTTAAAAAATAGAAAACATTCTTTGAAAAAAGAGGAAAAAGTTAAAACATCTGCACAGATTGTAAGATCTTATAAGTGACCAATTGAGACTTGCAATCAATCAGTGTTTTTAAAATTTGTATCATAAGTTCCAAAACGCAGATCCAGTACAATTAAATTCTAAATAGATTGCATAATTTTGATCATCACTAGTAACTACACAATGCAGTGTGAGTGTCAGCAGCTGAATTTCATTGCACCTTTATCAACATGGTAGTCAGTACTGTCATCTCCTCTTCCTCCCTCTCTGCCTCTTCTCATTATAAGCATCAGTAAGGGAAAGAGGTTATTTGGCTCACAATGTGTAGAGGTTCCAGTCCATAATTAGCTGGTTCCAAGGCAGAGTGGCACATGGCAGAGGGGACAGAAACAGTTCATGGCACCTACACAATACCAAATGCAACGAGAGACCTTGTCTCTTATTTTCCACCACAGGCTATAAGATCAGGGCAGTGCTGAGCCAATCAGCGTACTAGTTTAAAGATCACATGACCTTATAATCCCAGCATAAAGCCAATTATGACTGCATGAGGCTTTGGAGGGACATCTAGACTCAAACCATAACATATTTATTGTTATAATTTTAAGTATAATATAGTTTAACTGTTTTTATATGTAGTGTTTTAGCTGTCACTAGTTTTTAAAGCAACCCCTAAGTGCGAAAATTATGTTATAGTTGATAAGTTCATAAAACTTTATTAAATAAAGCCTCTGTTTGGGGTACTAACTGTATTCCTCTTTTTATTACTAAAATATACTGCAGTGAACATTCTCAACCATTCATTTTCCCGTACTTTGTGGTATTTTTTTTGGTTATATTCCAGAGTCTTAGAACTCTGGAATGAGTTTGGCCAAAAGGGTATGTATCTTTTTTATGGCCTTTTAAGATACGTCACCACAAAAGTATCTCTGAACTGGTATGTTGGAAACAAGTTGATTGTTGATGTCTTCCTCCTGCAAACCTAAAGGGGGTTTCTTCCATAGTCACCTGTCTTCATCAGGGTTACCACATCAGCAATCCAGTTACCTTCACCAGAAATGCAGGAATAACCTAAGGACTTTGCCTTCATTTATAGTCCTTTACCCCCAGCTCTTGACATCTCCCCAGTCCGTCCACTCAGGTTCATCTCTGAAAGTCTTGTCCTACATGGCTTTCATAAATGTATTTCCTTCCTTTAGTTCTAAGCAATGCTTCCTAAATACTATACTCAAAGACTTAGATCAAATACACATCTAATTTTCTCAACCCTTGCTTAAAAATTTTGCATTTCCTTGGTAGTTTACACTAGCCCCGAACTCACTACGTAGCCCAGGCCAGCCTCAAACTCACAGCAATCATCCTGCCTCTGCCTCTCGAGTGCTGGAATTACAGGCATGAGCACCATGCCCAGAATTGTGGTGTGTTGTACAAATTGCTGATGGATGTGAGTCACCATGGCCGGCATTGTGGTATGTGGTTACTGGGGCTCGAACTCCGGACCCTGCACCTGCCAGGCGGGCGTCGGAACTGCCAAGCTAAATCCCCAGCTGTCCTGTTGCAATTCTTACAAAATAAAAATCATTACCATTCTCACGTCCTCCTTTCTAGCCTACTTTATGTTATTCATTTCTCTGAGTTAAACCTTAGCATCATTTTCTCAGTGAATTCTTTCCTAATTCCTCACTGAAGCATTTCTGGAAATGAACCTAATCAGAGTAGGCATGGGGTGAAATTTCAGTGTCATTGGAAAAAGCACCATTTCTGTAAATAAAAAACTATTTCATGTAAGAGTCTTCAAATTAAATTAGTACTTTTTATTTTGCATACAATAAGCCAAAATATCTAAGTATATTGCATTTCTGAAGGAGATAAAGCTAAGAAGTATAACAATTATATTGCATGCCAAAACGAGTAGTCAGAAAGAGAACTATGTTTTCTTAGAATTAAATCTCCATTGTCTTTGAGTTTTAATTTTGCAGAAACCTGAGCAGAGTCTGGCCTATTCCATAAAGTAAAAATAATAAAGCTTCTTTATGTGAAAGAATCGAAGATTTAATTAAATAAATATTCACTGCAAACTAATGAAGCAATAGTAGGGCTGCCAAGGAAAACAAGGCACTGTGCCAGATTATACGAATGCTGGAATTTGGTTCTGAATCTCCAGTCAGAGTGCTCATTTATCCAGCTCCAAATATCAGAGGAAAACACTACATCATTAGAATTGGCTTATCAAGGCCCAGGTGTGGTGGTGTACACCTGTAATTCCAGCACTTGGACCACATAGTGAATTCAAGGCCATCTTGAATTACCAGGATGATAAAGACTCTTAAAAAAGAATTACCAGAATGATAAAGAAATTGAAGAAAATAACACCCATTGACCTTGTCATCAAGACACTAAGAACGTCCAACCAAAAACAGAATAAAATATGGAGGACACAATATAGGACTTCAAGAATCCTAGTGACTATAACCGAGAATAAAGTTTGCATAGACACAAAGAGGAAAGAAAAATATTTGGCTTACTTTTTAAAAAGAAAAAGCCAACCTAACAGCTAAACAAAGTATAATGGGCCATGGGTAGAACAATTAACTTTATTGCCCTTCTGAGCTTTCCAACAGGAATTGTAATACCAACCAGCCCCAAATGTTGATATGAGTTGCTCCTACCCAGGATTCATAGCTGGACCTAACGGTCAGTCAGTGGTGCTTTCTGAGAACTCAAGAAACTGTGAATGAAATAGTTATTTGGTAAATAAGATTGAGATGTTATTTATGAAATCAAAATAGATAATCACAATGTCAGGAAAGTTAGCATGTCTGAAAGCACTTGGTGAGCTGAACATCTCTGCCTAGGTAAGTTTATATCACTGATTAGACACTGAAAGAAAATTTTGTTCAGCAATTTATGCTTGTATTGATGTATTTACATTCAAAAAGAAAGTAATATTTAACTAATATTGACAACGAATTATAAATTTTCATTGGCAGCTTAAAATTTTTCAGAATTAATGTATCTTTGGAAAATATTTTTAAAAATTTAAATTATATACATACATACATATATTGCATTAGTTTTAAAGGTATAATCAATATATTTATTTTATTTATTATTCTTCCAAAGAGAGGCCAGAAATTTACTATTGTAGCAAATACTGTCCTCATGTTTTACAAATAAGTAGCATTTAACTTAGAAAAACATTTAAAAAATAAAGATCATCGTGTACAATTAGTACATATATTCATTATTTTCTAACATTTCCACTAGTTAAAAAAATAGTAGACATCATGCTACATAAGCCAAAACTTGTTAAAGCAAATGAGTATCTTGTGAATATAAGAAATTGGTTCTTCTTCTCTATAATAAAAGAATTAAAAAGTTTTCAAATAGCTATCCTGTTCTTCCTGTGTTTATACTGAAAGTACAATTAACGGATCATGCTCTGCAGAGATCTTTCAAAATGACCTGCCAGTGGTGAGCTAGTGTGGTAGATATGCTCTTGAATTCAGTTCATTTTAATGGGTAGTGCAAGATCCTGGTTAAAATCATGAGATTTATTTGAATCTTGTTATCGCCTGTTATGGCTTGTGTCTAGTTTCACCCGAAGCTTCGTCCATCCCCCATCCAGGTGGGGTTTTTCAGAGATGGCCAGATCTAGAGAGTGTGACTGATGCATGGTACACTATTAGGATTACGGGTGTGTGATTACACACTCCCTGAATGGCTTGGCACTGCTCTAGTCCCAGTAGCCTGGGTAGAGTATAAAAAGGGCAAAAAGAGGCTGAACTTGTCCATTCCTTATTCTTACCTTCCTGCGTGCCATGCACCATTTCTCCTCTGTGATGCTCTCTGCTGTGCCACCTGCTTGGAGCCAGTTCATAGAGCCAAAACTTCTATGAACAGTGAACTACAATAAATCTTCCTCCTTTAACTTTGGTTGTTAGGTATTTGTCTCAGCAGCAAGAAAAGAAACTAAGACCTCAACTATTAATAGCTCCATTTTTAGTAAGCTTAGTTTTTTTATTTTTATATTTTTAATGATAGGTGATGATATTTTTAAAATTATGGAGTAGATTTACATAGTAGTTGGCATTTAGCAAGTACTCTGTCAATAGAATCTTCACTAATTTCCTCATTAGGCTACATCAATCACTGAGACACATAGGCTCCACTGACATAGTCAACTAACACTTCTGCAATATCATAGTCATGCATGGGTGAAAACATATGTTACAGTGGAACTGCACAAAGCTGTGGAGTAGAACCCGACATTACCATTGCCACAAAGCTGCGGTGATGGGTAGAATTTAACAGGCAGAAATTGTAAACAATCTGCCATGAAGTAATGATCTCATCTCATACCCAATATTGCTGTTTTCCAAAGTATGTAACAAGCTTTGCCAGCATTCACTCTCCTTAGCTAAGTCATTTTACTTGGCTTAGATAACCTTTACCAGTGGATAATCTGACCAGAAGAAAATAAAAGCGGTTTCCCTTGTTGTTAGACATCCTCAGGCTGCAGGTAACACATGAGAAACCTTCTTCAGAGCCCATGTGGTACTTCACAGACGTCCTTCGTGCCCAGACATCAGTAGAGGAGCATGTGTTTTCTGGACAGGCAGAATGGGGCTCTGATGCCACCTTTGACACTTCCTTCATAGGAAGGAAAACAGGTTTTTTGTTTCCCCAACCCTGAGTTACATATTAAAGAATCTTTACTCTTTGAATTTTAACATTTCTAATTTCTAATTCCCTAAACTACCCACTGAAACAGAAAAAAATTCCTGTGACTCATAGAGAAAACATCATATAATTGGCTCAGGGAAGAATAGCCATTCTTTTTGAAGATGTTAATATCCACACCCTCAGATGTCACATAGGATCTTCCACATACTAGCTGGTCAGGATATTTCTGAGAAGTGAAGACGTGGACAGGTACTGAGCTTTTTTACACAACTGAGTTTCTTAAGTCTTCCCTGTCATCTTCAGAAACACCTTAGAGTTCGGCTTTTGGTGTCTCCATCAACAAAGAAATAAAATGGACTCAGACTCTAAAATTCTAATTGGTAAAACAAGATGGAAAACTGTGTAGGAAATTAAAGAAAACCCAGACCTACCTTAGAAAACTTTGAAATTAAATGGCTCATGTGGAGTTGAGGGCTCCAAATGATTAGCCTCAGTCCACCTAACCTGGAAACCATTCCTAGAGGAACTGTTGTTGCACAGAACAGACTGTGCATAAAAAATCTCTCTGCATCTTTATCCAGTTCCTCACATTCCTCACAGCATTCGTCCTTGGTTAGTCTTTTTTAGAAAAAAAAACAATTTTCCCCTTTGGTAATGGAGGGTCATTAACCCTCACTAATAAAAACCAAGAACTATACAAAATGTTGACTTAGGGTACTGTTCATTATTTTTTATTTAGAACGGAAAGAAAAAGTCTACTCTTCATCCATGCTTTAAATTAGAAGCAGAGAACATGAAACACTGCGGACCAGATATACTTGTTTTATATTAGAGTTAATTAAAGGAAAAATCCAGAGCAGGAGATAAAAAAGAAAGAGAACAGAAAGAGAGGGAAAGAAAGAGACATAACTTTGGGATCTGCCAAGCCCTGAGAGGCAATGACTCTTACTCATAATAATCCTTGGAAAAACAAAGCAGAACCCTTTAAATAAAAAATAAATAAATAAACGTTACTGGAATTAGCCGCAATTTATGTTTTAATTGCTGTTTAAAATATGAAAGCATAGCAAGCCTTTCTCTTATTTCCAACCAAGATGAAAGGATTAATCCTCTTGTACATAAAAAAGGGTATATAATATCCATCTAACTTGTAGGCGAAAAGGAAATGTCTCTCTCTCTCTCTCTCTCTCTCTCTCCTTCTCTTCCCTAAAACACTTTGAAAGAACATCTTTGTTGACATTTAAGATACTAATTCGAAACAATTTTAAAGGCAAGTTGCATGTTTAAAACTATAGATAATGATATTTTTCTAGGTAGTTTCTATAGCTCTGTATTAAAATTCAGCTATCAAACTATATCCACTTGGTAAGCCGAAGCATTCTCAGTTTGCTAAACTGACATTTTACTACTTTTATTTATGTTTTTAAGACAGACAACCCCAATTCTCTCCATTTTTCTGAGATCATATCTAAATGTGATGAATATATTTAAATATTTATGTATTCTCACAGATAAGATATAATCTAAATATATTTAATCAACATTGTGATTTTTCTCCAAAATATTTTTTAATGAAAGTAAATATTCAGTTAAATCATTTATATAAAGCCTGGCAAGTTAGTACTGTAACTGGTTTGACAAAGGCTAGGTTCAAAATTAAGCATCTTCCATTCCCTAAAGACTATAGTATTCTACCCCTCCCCATCTTTCTTCCTTCTTCTTTCTTTCTTTCTCTTTCTTTCCTTCCTTCTTTCTTTCTTCCTTCCTTCCCTCCTTTCCCTTTCTCTTTCTTTCTTTTCCTCTTTCCCTTTTTCCCCCTCTCTATTTTAATGTATTCAATATTTTAATTAATTACAGTCTATGTCCAAAGGAGTAAATTTTAAGCAATGTACTGAAAAGCCCATCCCCCTGTACTGAGTGTAGTAAGACATGAAAACATTCCTATGTGGTAATGTGAGTCTTGTTTGGAAAACTTCTAAACTATGTCTATTATAATTATATAATAAAATAACTGCATTTCCACATTAAAGAATCAGATTTGAATAAGATATAGTAGGGCAAGAAGTAATAGATTTAGTTAGCAACAGCCATTTCTGAGTTAAGTCAATTGGTATTACTGGCTTATGGAGCCGATTTGGAAATATGAAGTAAATAATTACATTACAGTATTTAGATTTATAAGAAATGTACAACTTAAAGCTATAAACTCATGCTAGAAATCACAAGCTCTCAGGTCTACTGATATTTTCATAAATATTTAAATTCTTTCTGAGTATATCTAATGTATTTTTCTGCAGAAAGTAATAATAGTTTAGTGCATCTAAATTTTTATTGGAATCCAATGACAGATCATCTTACCAGAGCCAATGATGCACTGTTTATGTAAAAGTTAGAGTTATTTCAATGGATTTTATAATTTTAAGGAAAATATAACAATTTTTCTCCCAAAATAAATTGTCATCTTGGTTTGCTAGTCTTGCAGACATAGTTTATTTTCTTAGACTCTTCCCATAGATAAGACTATAAATACGAAGGAAGCCAAAGCACTCCCCAGCTCAGCACCTTTGTGTTTAGGAAAAACACAAAGCAAGAATGACTGGACATTGTGCTGCTAACATCTGTTGATGGGACAGAGAGATATCAAAGGCAGAGAGACAATCTTTAGCTGAGCTAAAGATATAAAAGAAAGTAAAGATTGTATAAACAATAGCAGAAAAAGATGTAATCCAACAGACCATGAACATTAGAACAAAGAGGTTCATTCTATAAACAGTGGCTGCTCTTGTCCAGCTACAGAATGGAGGAAAATGAGGTGAGCTTCGGCATACAGTGTCACAGCCCCTGTCCTGCATGCTCCCCTGCAACAAGGATCTCATAACTCTGACTCACGAATCTCCTGTTTGAAAAACTTGACTCATGTTCTTAACTTGTTCTAGCCCTTTTTTGAGTATTCCCCTCATCCCGGCCCATCTTCGTCTGATCCTTACTTTTGATTTCTAAAATTCAATTTTGCTAGTTGACTTATTTTTCTATTTGCCTTTGATTATAATGAAAATAAGTTAACTATAGTACCTTGTTCCATTACTTACAACTATTTCCTAAGTATCAAACAAATAACTACACAATACTAAATACTAAGGGAGTAATTAAGTAGATGAAAAGCCCTAAGAACTTTCTTTTCTTTTAAATTCAATAGATCATGTAATAAAAATATAAACATGCACAATTTCCTTGGTCTTATTGAGGAATAATGATACTGCAACTGACAATGATTTCAAAGATTTTATCACTGTTTCTGAGTTCCATGATGGGGATCGATAAATGGTGGACATTCTTATTACAAATTCTACTTCTGGAAGGCTTTGTTTTCTACTGTTTTGTTTTTCTGGTGGTACTCGGGACTGAACTAGGCTTTTCTCACTGTGCTACATCTTCAGCTTCCCTTTCATACAAATTATTTTTTGGCTGTTTTTTTTTTTTTTTTTTTTTTTTTTTTTTTTTTTTTTTTTTTTTTTTTTTTTTTTTTTTTTTTTTTTTTTTTGAGACAGGGTCTTGCTTTGTAGTTCAGGCTGGCCCTGAGGTCAGCCTCAAACTCACAACACAGCAATCCTCCTGCCTCTGCCTCCCGAGTGCTGGGATTACAGGCATCAGCCACCATGCCCCGCACTGTGGTATGTGGTACTGGTTGCTGCTAGGCGTGAGTCTCCACATCCAGTATGGTATATGGTTACCAAGGATCGAACCCGGGCCCTTGCACTTGCAAGACAGGCGCTGGAACCACTGAGCTAAATCCCTGGCCCCTACAAATTATTTTTTGAGGCAGAGTTGTGCCAGGCTGAACACACAGTTTGAGTTCCTCTGCAAATCATGTTGTTTTTAATTCACCCTAATGTATTATAAGCAATTTCCAAAAGCGAGCTACTGACAGTTCTCACTCCTTCTTGTCACAGATGCACTATTCTATCAGCTCGAAGCTCGATTCAGTAGATCAAGTACAGAGATACTGGTTATTCTTTTAATAGAGTTGTTGATTTTCTGCCTTTTTCTGGCAGCATTCAGACTGACTTGATCTTTCCTTTCAATGTTATTTGGAAAAGATTTGAGTATTTGAGAAATAAATTAGACAAATTAAGATTTAAAAAGCAGGGTTTTGTAGATGAGGTTAAACTTACATTGTTTGGATTTCATGATTTTCTTTGTTCATAATTAACATTGGGAAAAGTAGATTGGAGATTTCTCCCTGATGTCAAGTCAAACAAAAACAAAAGAAAGGTCTTTGTCCGTGTCAGTGGCAATAGTGTCAGCATCGTATTTGGGGACACTGTGATTAACAGTGATGATTTTTGAGACAATTCAATAAAATTCTTTGGAAAAGTAACTTAGGTTACTTATTCTGTTGCTCTTTACTATATGACAAATGTCTTGCTAAGGCTAAATCCTTGTATTTTGTACAGAAAGATGACAGTTTCTTCACTGTTTTATTGAGTTACTTAAGAATATTTTTTCTATGGGCCGAGGATTTAGCTCAGTGGTTCGAGTGCCTGTCTTGCAAGCGCAAAGACCCAGGTTCGATCCCCAGTAACCACATACATTACTGGGAGTGGAGACTCACACCCAGCAGCAACCAGTACCACATTCCACAGTGCCGGGCGTGGTGCCTCACGCCTGTAATCCCAGCACTCAGGAGGCAGAGGCAGGAGGATTGCTGTGATGTGAGTTTGAGGCTGACCTCAGGGACAGCCTGAACTACAAAGCTAGACCCTGCCTCAAAAAACCTTTTAAAAAAATTGTTCTAATAAAGAGGCAGTTTTATAATCCTAAAGTGAAATGCCACGTTATTTTTTTTTTTTTTACTGGTGACCAAAAACTCTAGTATTTGATGAAAATCAGTGATAATGATGTTAAATATGGTAGTTAACATTAGCTATTAACCACAGGTTCAGTGTCACATTAACTATAGATTAATTTGTCTCATTTAACTTTCAAGCTTATCCTACAAAGATTCTATGTTACAGATAAGGAAACTGAGAGTCAGAGATCTTAGATCAGAGTAACTAAAACTCAAACTTACTTAGCAGAGTCCAGGCAGACTCAATCTTAGGCCGAGATTCAAAAGAAACTGAACAGCAGCTACTGATGTAAAGATACCAACTCTAAATGCTTCAAAAAAGAGTCATTTCCAGAAAGACATGATTGCATGTCTATACAAAGGACAATGGGGTTGTTAGACACTTGCACCAGTGGGCTTTGTGACTCTACTTGACAAAACTACACACTGAACTGGTGCTCTAAGAGAACTGTATGTAAGAATATGAAATGGAAATAACCTAGACCTGTCAGCCACTCTTTCTATTCTGTGATTATGCAAGAGGTGAAAGGGATATTATACAATTCCAGGAGACCAGAGAGAGGTTTTGGAAAACATTATATATGGCTATAAATACATGACTTTAAAATACTAAGTCAAATAAGAACATTTAAGGATTTAACGTAGATAAAATTGATTACAGGTTAACATTTGAAAAAATACCTTCGAGCTTTGAAGTCTCATTTAAATAAACCATTCCTTTACATGTTTTCAGTTTTCATTTGCAAGTTGATTTCATTCGTATGCATCCACTTATATGGGTTAATGAACATGTTTGGAAGAACACAACGTGCATCGCTAGAAAACTCTGACATATTTTTACCACAAGACATTGATAGAAACCATCTGTGCATTTGTTTAAGTTGCACTGTGCCTAGAGGCACAGAGGGAAGAAACTCAAGCAATAGGTTAATATTTCCGACGGTAAGGTCTATTTTCACAAGGCAAAGCGATATGATTTGGAAGTGTTTCAGTTTATTACATCAACTTGGACAGCTGAATTCAGTGTTCAGGGTTTCCAAAGGAGAAGTCTCTGGTTTGAGTTACACAGGGTAGATTCCCTTGCTGGACAATTTGAACAGTTTCATGAAATATTCAAAATAAGTATTTTAGTCTGAGTAATGAAAGGATTTTCATCACTCTCCTCAGTATTTAGCTTTTACTTCATGTATTAAGTCAACTTAAATGGAGTGCATTTTTTGTTCAAAATAATAAAGAAAAATCTAGTGTATCCTTCATACCTTCAGAGATTGAGAAGCCACTTATAATGCGCATATTCCCCCAACATCACAGCTTTAAAGAGTCTAAGTCTTCATCTTTAAGTCAGATGGAAACGAGTGGAACCAGGGGCAAGATCGGCCTTTGAGAAGAGCAGGGAATAGACCATCCTACGAAAGGCAGGGTATGAAAGTGTTCACAACACAAATTCTGTTTTGTGACTAAACGATGGCTAGCAATTTATCTGAAGGCCTAACAATTTTAACAAGTGGCCATTCCTCACACTGACACTTGCAATTATGTCATTTGTATCATGTTCCTCAGGTTCCATCTTTCCGCTTTCTTCGTCATTCGTCTTTTACTGTTTTGTAAAGTCTCTTTTTACTGTCTATTTTCCTTGGTTCCAATTTATGCCATTCAAATATGTCAGAAATTCTACGTAAAACCTTTTAGTTTCTTTCCTCACAATTCAAAAACTATAAAATATATATGTATGCTAGCAAATGAATCTAGATATAAAGGTTTTCAGATGAAAAAGGAAAAATGTTTCAGTTAAGAAAAACTTTACTTTCCATCATTTTAATTAACTACCTTAAAAACAGTATCCTACCTTTAAAAACAGTGGATACTGACATAACTAGGAAGTTCTTCCCCAAACAAAACCTAGAATTCCACAGACACAGGGGAAGCTCAAAGTAGGCCCTTAAGTCCAAGTGAACACACATTATATGCTTGTGTGTTTCATTATAGAAGAATGATGCAGGTCTTTCTAAATGAACCCCCCCCCAAAAAAAATTATGCATTGCCCTGGCATTTTATTGTACATAGAAATGTCTTTATCTCATGGCCAGTGATTTAGCTCAGTGGCTCTGGCGCCTACCTTGCAAGTGCAAGGGCCCGAGTTCAATCCCCTGTAACCACATAAACAATGTCAGGCCTGGTGACTCATCCACACCAACAATCAGTACCACATACCACAATGTTGGGTGAGGTGGCTCATGCCTGTAATCCCAGCACTCGGGAGGCAGAGGCAGGGGGATTACTGAGTTCAGAATCAGCCTGAACTACAAGGCAAGACCCTGCCTCACAAAACAAGAGGGAGAAATGTCTTTATCTCAATGTTGCATTTCTTTTGACAATAACAAGAATGATGCTAATCTTTTACGCAACTTTTTCAAGTACTTTTCTAGACAGTTATCAATATTTTGCAGATCAGGCTTGACCTGTTTGCATTTCTCATTATTTTCTCCACAAAGTCAAGTCAAGTAAATGACTCTCAAATATGAAAGGAGCAGTTCTTACTGACTGTATTTGGATGGGCTTCAGCTGGAGTTTACACGACTCCTGCCCCATGGCTATCTGCACCAGAGTCAGTTATCACTCTAAGAACTATCCTGTCCAGCGAGCCTTTTGCACAAATCTTCGCAACAGCACCCAGTTTTATGCTGGTGATTCACAAATATTAATCTGAGTTGCATTCACTTCTGTGTTCTGTAAAATATGAGAGTGATGTATAAACTCATAGACCTACACCTAAAGTACTATACCCTAAACTTTGTATTTTGGTAGCTTATTCTAACTCAGATATACTCAGTATTAGACTTCTTGCTCTCTTTTCTTTTAAAACAAGGAGACATAAAGATGAAATTAGATGAAAAATCTCTCTAACATATTTAAAGAGTCTTTGTTTTGAGTTACAGTGGTTATCTAGGATAGCCATAGCTTAATCTAGAAAGATATATAACAGGATATTTCAATGTGGTGTAATGTCTCTGCATACGTGCTTCGACTTAACATTAAATATTCATCTTCATGTAGATTCCTTTCTATTATTTTAAAACATTTCCTACCCAAAGTCTATAAGTGAATGCTTGATGAATAAGTAGTAAGAGTTGGGAAAATAATGAGATTATAATAAAAAAGAAAGGAAACAATGCTTATGTATATAGAGGTAGGAGGGTAGGGTGGGAAAGGAAATGGAAAAAAATGAGAATTAAGTTGTGTTATATACTGATACAAATTTTCATTGTTGAATGCAATCATGATGTGTATATGTAATGTACCAATAAAGATTTCAATAAAGGGGAAAAAAAGTTTTCTCTTGGCTGTGTGCAAAATAGTCACGTACTAATGGTCTTTGTGTGATTCAATGGATTCAATCTGAAAGGTGGCGTCACATATCACAGTGATAATGTCTTCTCGGGAATCTGTTTCTGTTAAACTCCACATCTGTTTCTATTGACCTCTTTTACATATTCACTTCAGACAGGAAGAACTTCAGTAGAAGTGGTATTGTGTTTCTATCTTATGTATGATGAGTGAATCAAAATAACCAGCAGAGCTGGACAACCCTCCTTGGTTGCTATGTCCACACTTTTATCAGTTTGTCTACTCTGAACCAGTGATGTCTTTCTCATAGTCATTACCACCACAAGCACAAGATGCTTTAAACAAAAGAGCCTGTCCCTGTGGAGTACTGAAAAACACAATTCTGTGGTAAAATCGGAAAGAAAAATCCAAAGTGTTCAAATTAATTAGCAGCATAATCTTTAGATTATTTAGCTCTCCTAAGCCCCAGTGCCTTCTTTTGCAGAATAATTTAAAAAAAAATACTATTCCTATTCACATATTAACAGAAGATGTTAATGTAAAGGTCTATGACAGGCAGGGTTTTTTGTCCCCACACACAAGTAGCTCATTTGCCCCTTGGTTCTCTGGAATTACATTTTTCTTTAGTTAAGATTTATCATGAAGAGGTACGAGGAAGAAATCATTCTCCAACGTTAGAGCAGCTTCTGTGAATGGGGAATGAAATTTAATGAAGATGTGGAAATATTTTATGATGCCAACACCTTTTGTTTCCTTGCTTTGTAGGAGTCTAAGTTGTCAAAGGATTACACTGCACAAAAATCTGTTTTTCTCTTTCGTTTTTAACTCCACTGTGACAATCATTCACTTCACCGCGATTGCCAACAACCAGGCCTTGGTGGCCGCAAACCCTGTAAGTAACACAGGCTGCATCTTTCGAGTTCCAAGGTTAGTGGGAATGCCGGTGGCGCATCTGCTGTGCGTACTGTGTGTGGAATTATGTCCACGTGCTTGTGTATTTTCTAATCTGACATAAAGAAAAAATATAAATAGCTATGGTTCAATCTGGAAAGATAAAATTCCTCACTTTT
>PVIR01018557.1:8706-33338 GCA_004026965.1 Petromus typicus | reverse complement strand
TATAACTGAAGTAATGAAATATTATTTTCAAAATAAATCAACTGACTTGGAATAGCAAAAGGGAAAAAATGACATCAACCATCTAATCAGCTAACATTTGAAGTCATTTATTATACATCAGGTACGACACCTTAAGAAGTTGCCCAATCGCTGATATATATGTTAACCATTTCATTAAACTAATAGCACTTAGTTAATAATCTGAATTTTTTTTTTTTTTTTTTGAGACAGGATTTTGTTTTGTAGTTCAGGCTGGCCCTGAGCTCACTATGTAGCCCAGGCCAGCCTGGAACTCACAGCAATCCTCCTGCCCCTCCCTCTTCAGTGCCGGGATTAGACATGAGTCACCATACCCGGCACTGTTGCATGTGGGTTGCCAGGGATCGAATGTGGACCCTTGTGCTTGCAAGACAGCCACCAGAACCACTAAGCTAAATCCCCAGCCCAATAACCTGAATTTTTCAAGCCGCCCTGAAATGTGATTTTTAATTGCATATTTTGTTATAAGTATCATCAAGCTTTAGCTCATTTAAAGTTATAACAGGACCAAAAACTAGATCCATATATCAATTAATTTGCAACTGTTCACTTATGAGCCAAATCATTATGAACATGAATATTATACATAAAGAAAATTAATATAAATCAGATGATCTCCATTGGGTTTCTAAAAACTGCCAAAGTCTCTATATACTGCAATAGCAAGTAAATACTAAAAAGTAATTATATCCACAAAAAGTGTAAATCCCGCCACTGCATATATTCTCTATGTTCTTGCCATCTAAACTTGGAGTAATGATGTTTTCTTACTGTGAATTACATGTTAAAACTTAACACGTCTACATATGCTTATGAAACTCAGGTATGAAAAAATTACTTTTAACAGACAGTAGTATGTAGACAAACTTTTGATAAATTGGAGTATTTTGTTCTTTATGTAAATATATTATTGCAGCAACAAAAAATTTCTTTAAGGCCTTTCTCCACAAGTTATAAAGTCTCAAAAATATCACAACTAGATCAGTATGACATGTTTCAACTTGGAAAAACTGCTGAAGTAGGACTGATTAGCTCTGAATTCATCTGTAAAGTTCAAGGCATAAACATGAAATACTTAATACAAGCTTGAAAAGATGAACTATGAATCCTCCAACATTAATCTGACTATACTGGGTCAATACACTGGATAATACTGAAAATGACAACCCACTTTTTTTGTTTCTTGAGACAGGGTCTCACTTTGTAGTTCAGGCCGACCCTAAGCTCAGCCTCAAATTCACAGCAATCCTCCTGCCTCTGCCTCCCAAGTGCTGGAATTACAGGCGTGAGCCACACTGGCACTATGGTATGTGGTACTGATTGCTGATGGCCGTGAGTCTCTATGCCCAGCATTGTAGTATATGGCTACCAGGGTTCGAACCTGGGCCCTTGCTCTTGCAAAGCAGGCTCTGGAACCACTATGCTAAATCCCTGGCCCCCAATCTACTTAATTTAAATGTGAATTTTTAAATTATGAGGTTTACATCAAAAAGTCATTTTATACATGCTCCACTTTAAGGCATAATAAGGGTTCTGTTCCAGATAATATAATTTATTGGCAACCATAATGCAAGGAATTGAAAACTCAAAGATGAGAATATTATTGTTATATGGAAATTACATTTAAATCTATACACATTTTCTACTAAGCCAAAAGAGACCTGATAAGTTTGGCATAGTCACTGAGTTATCTTTAATATTTCTTCTAAAAAATACGTGGTTTGTACTGATGATTAAATTATACAGAATTTACTTCTTCAGACTAGTTCTATTACAAATATATGTTCTATATTACATAGTAACTCCAAATCAATTATCACTCTGAAAACTTGCTTTGTTATAGATTTGTGGCTAGAGCATTCCAGAAGGGTTTACTATGGACTCTTTCTATAAAACCACCATTGCCTCTAGCTTTTTTTTTTAAAGGAATATATTTTCACAAATTACCATATCGGGTCTTAAATAAGAAGGCACCTCCATAATTATGAGATTGCTGAAGTGTTTTTGGAATTCTCCATGTGAGCCAATAAATGTAAGGACATGTACATATATTGTCAGTGTTGTAAACAGTTAGTGTAGCCTGAAAGCTGAGTCTACCCACAGTGGCTATAACCAATTTTGATGTTATGTTATAGATGAATATGCACTGAAACTCCAACACTTGGGAGGCTGAGGCAGGAAGCCCACCATGAGTTGAAGGCCAGCCTCAACTGTACAGTGAAAACCTGTCTCTAAGAAAAAAACAATTTTTGTTTGAAAAATAAATCAAAGAAAACCACAGTATATTCATCTTTAACTTTTTGTAGATTATGTTTTGTGGATAATTTCAGTTTTACCAAAAGACTTATATCAGTATTTTGAAAACATCAGTATCAATTTTGCATTGTCAGAGGTAACCTAACCAGCTACCATAATGTTTGCTACTAAGAGATATACTTTTCAATTAAATTATTGAAATGCCAAAAAATTATCTTTTATACAAATACTTCTCTGGCCACTATCAACCCTTTCTACTTTCTTTCATTAAAACATTCTCCTTCTCCCATCTCCCTTTCCCTTTTCCATCTCGGAGTTTCCCCGTATTCCCCCCAAAAAACTATTCTTACCAGAAAATATTAAAATTGTTTATCTGCCAAAAAGACTCGAGGCCCTTTCTTTTTTCTGAAAAGGAAGTCAATTTGTTGTATCCAACAATATGTTAGCTAATAGTAAATGCAATTGAATATACCTTTTCTGAAATTCTTGGCATCAGAAGTATTACAAATTCTGGATTTGAGAATATTTGCAAATACGTAATGAGGCCCAGCACTTGAGGCAGAGGCAGGAGGATTGCTGTAAGTTCAAGGCTGAGTTCGGCACCAGCCTGAACTACAAAAGAGAAACTCTGTCTCAAAACAACAACAAAAAATGGTAATGAGGTATCTTGCGGATAGGTCTCAAGTCTAAACATAAAAAGTTCAGTTATGTTTCAAGTATATCTCACACATATATCCTATGTCCTGACTCAAAGGATAAATATGTAATTCTTCCACTTGTGGTATAATGTTGCTGCTCAAAAAGTTCCAATTTTTTGAGCACTTTGTATTTTTGAAGCAATTTTCTTATCTGAGTAGGAAATTCCCTTGACCCATATTCAAGTTAACTATATTCTTGTTAAAGAATACTATGTTCTTAAAAACCATTCTTATCTGAGAAAATACAGTATGATCATGTTTCCCTCAAAAGATACCTGATACCAGAAGGTTCTAAAGTTTTTAATCATATATAATACCACCATGATCACATGAATTCAGTAGAAGTTACCTGACTATTTAATAAAATATTAAGGGAGAAAAATTTATTGAAGTATCGTTTGTATAGTTTGCATAGGACATCATAAATTAGAAATTTATTTCTAACATTGGCATGTTTCTTAAGAAAAAAAACCTCACCTCAATTTAATGAGCTGGAAATATGTTTAATATAAAATGTTGATATTCTCAAAGCATTATTTCCACATGAATTTAGGAAAATGAATTTTAAACAATCTCCAAAAACATAATGAAGGACAGTGATATCTTTGAAAAACATACAAACAAAAGAGCTAAGAAATCACATGATGCGTTAAATACATGCTTCCCCAAAGTAACATGTACAAGAAACATAATAGTTACCTACAAAAGTCTCCCCATCCCAACACACACACATACACACTAGGAATGAAGTAGCAGTTACACCAACCCTTATATAAAACCCCCACACACAGAAATATCTGTAATATAAAGATGGTGACAGATTAACAAAAGCTAAGGACAATGAGGTTAAACGACAAATGCAATTCAGATGATTCTTAAAAACAAATATTCAGACATTTAGTTTTATCTTAAATTGCTTTTCCTTCACTGCTTTACATACACTTACAATGTAAATCTAAGAGATGTTTAAAACACATTAAAGTAATGTTCTTAAAAACCATTCTTATCTGAGAAAATACAGTATGATCATGTTTCCCTCAAAAGATACCTGATACCAGAAGGTTCTAAAGTTTTTAATCATATATAATACCACCATGATCACATGAATTCAGTAGAAGTTACCTGACTATTTAATAAAATATTAAGCCTCAGAGGTTTAAGATCCATAGGGGATCACAAGGCTCTAAAAACTACAATTTAAAAATATAAATGAATGAGAACAATCTGGCTTTGCAGATGAATACTGGGTAAACTGAGTTATAAAATTATATATTTGGTTCTAATAATTAATAAATAGAACTTTGGGAGTATTCTTTGTGTTATAGTTATGAGGACATCTATACTTACAGAAACTGTGTACATACGTTCTGAGATAGTATAAGAGTGAATATTTATATAGCAATACCTCAAACTAAATTTAACTACATACATAATTTTAAAAATTCATTTCAGACACATAGTTTTTATTCCAAATTTTACCCTAAATAAATGAATTAATTATCAGATCCCCACATGTGACATCAAAAGAAATGAAAAAAGAAGTTAAAGCAATTTCTTTTAGCAGTTGAAAATAAGCTGCACTTTGAAAGTGAATTTTCATCATCTTCCTAAGATTTTGAATGATTTTTTTACACTATACAGAAGGGATGCCATAAATGGCATTTTCTAAAGCCTTGATATTAAATTTCTTTTTTAAAAATACATAGTATTCATACTGCATGCTTGAGCTGCAAAGAATAGAATTACAATATAGATGCGACTTGTCAGAAAGTTTGACAAGCATTGGGCTGGCACCAGGGAAGACTTAACTCCCATTAACACCCAGTTATGTGGAAGTAAGATCACATAGCTTTATTATCTACAAAAACATTCCCACATTACATATGCTGTTGCATAATCCAAGCATATTTACTCAGAAAAATATCAAATATTTATGAAATTTTAATTTCTAATAAGTTTTATCTAATATTACCCCTTCCTCACTCCATCTACGAGAGTCCAACAATTATATAACATATCTTATATGTTTTAAATAATGTTCAATGACTTATAAAAGTACTGGAAGTTATTTTCTTTTCCATGAGCTGTCCAACACAAATGCCGGTAAGCCGCTTTCCCGTAATCTTAATGAACATATGTGTCATGTTTGCACAGATTAACTAGCTACTGCTGCCCTTCTGTTGCTGTAAATGAAGTTTTAAAATGAGCTCTCGAATATCTTCCCGTTTGGTCTTTATTACATGACGAGGAAACCATTTCTCCAACTGAATTGGAAGTTCAAAGTTAACAATAGGATCCTAAAAAAAAAGAAGAAAAATGCAATCATTTTAACAGTATATTTTCAAATTATTTTAAATTTCATTTACACAAGAGATCAAAAATTGTTAAACTTTTTAATATTAGCTTTACTGATATTTAATTTGTATGGCATACAATTCCCCTGAAGTATTTAACTGGATTTTAGTTTATTCAGCATTGTGTAACCATCATCACTATTAATTTTAGAACAGTTACACTAAATTTCTAACTTCTGATCAACAAAATTAAATACCACTGACGGTGAACTTTCTAGAGACCAAGTCCACATATTTATCAAAGGGTGTCAGCACTGCCTCTAATGACTTAGTCTCATGTGTCAAGAGAGAGGATTCTGCACACCTGCGGCAGCGCATGTGCCACAGGTTCACCAGAACTGCACAGGATAATGTTTGTTCTGTTACAATGCATAGTAAGTATGTTGTCATAAACAGAGAGTGATTCAGCATAACCCAGAAGTCAGGCTGATTCAAATATCATTTTTCCTAATATGTTAACATTTTTTAAACTATTAAAGAAAAAGTCTTGGTGGTAAAGAATTCAGATAAAAACAAAACAAAACACCCCCAAAACCCTGAAATCAAGGTCAGCTTGGAGTAAAATACCCTAAATGAAAACAACCTCCAACCTAGACTGATGTATCCTGCAAAATAATCCTTCAGAATCAATGGAGTAATAAGATATCTCCACAATAAAGAACATTTAAGACACTTCATTAATACTAAACTCGCATTACAAAAACTCTTAAAACAATATCCTAGAAAAAGACAGTGAGACTCACAACTACATGAAGCCTAACAGAATGAAGTCGTTAAGCAAGACAAGAAATTAATGACAGGGAGAGAAATAATAACAAAAGAACCAAATACAGAAAAATATTATGACAAGCACAAGTCAACATGTATAAATTATAATCATCAATGTTAGTGGTCTCAACTTACCAATTAAATGAAACAGACTGGCAGAATGGATAAAGAAGCAAGATCCAACAGTATACTGTATTCAAGAAATACACTTAACTGAAGAAACCACAGACTGAAAGTAAAAGGATGGAAAACAACTCTCCATTCAATAGAAAACCACAAAAAAACAGGAGTGGATATCTTACTTGCAAACAAAGTCAACTTCAAACCACAACTAATTAAGAGAGACAAAGTTACTACATTCTCATACAGGGAACAATCAAAGAAGAAAGACTGACAATATAAATATATGCAAACCAAATGCTAGCATGCCCAACTATGTAAAACAAATAACAATGGACATAAAAAAGCTAAAAAAACACTAATCCTACAGTAGTAGGGGACCTCAATACCCCACTGTCACAAATAGATCAACTAAATGAAAAATCAATATTGAAATACTAGAACTGAACTAAGCTTTTTAACAAATGGCCTTAATAGATGTCTACAGAGTATTTCAGCCCAGAAAACCAGAAGACACATTCTGTTGGTGGGAATGTAGACTGGTGCAACCACTGTGAAGATCAATGTGGAAATTCCTCAAAAAAGGTTTAGAGGTCCCTTTTGACCCTGCTAGGAATATACATGAAAGAATTAAAAGAATCTTATCATAGCAACATATGTGCATCCATATTCATTGCAGCTTACTTTGTGACAGCTAAATCTTGTAAACAACCCAAATGCTTATCAACTGGAGAATGGATAAAGAAGATGTGGGTTTTTAATAAAATGAAGTATTACTCTGCCATAAAGAAAAGCTGAGACATGTATGTTCAAATGGTCATACCTTGAGGACATACTCTAAGTGAAATAAATAGGTCACAGATGTGTAAATAGTATATTGTTTCTCTAGTATGAGAACTAAAAGTGTAAATGAGGTTCAGGATGTATGATACACACAGTGAAGTATAAAGAAAATGTTCAAAGAAAAAAGGGAAAGGAGGTAAAGGAAAATAAAGAAAGGAAAGAAAAAAATCTAACAGTAAAACAAAAAATGGAAATAAAGTTTATGTATATAGGGAATTGGGGTGGTAGGGTAGGCAGAAGAAAAGGAAAAATGAGAATCAAGACATGTCAAGACAGGGCCGGGGATTTAGCTCAGTGGTTCTGCCCTACAAGTGCAAGGGCCTAGGTTTGATCCTCGCAACCACATACAACAATGCTGGGCGTGGAGACTTGGCCACCAGCAATCAGCACCACATACCCCAGTGCAGGGTGTGGTGGCTTATACCTATATCCCAGTACTTAGGAGGCAGACACAGAAGGATTACAGTGAGTTCCAGGCTCTCCTGGGCTACACAGTGAGCTTAGGGTCAGCCTGAACTACAAAAAAAGCGAGAACCTGTCTCAAAAAATAAAATAAATAAATAAATAAATAAATAACTTATTTTCACGTACCTTGAAGAAGCTTTCCACGTATTGCAGTAAGTATACTCCACAATCACTGCTATTATCCTGTTTTGGAACTTTAGGGCATAGGTCAACCATGTTTGTTTTGCTAAATTCACGATGAGTTTTTCGCTTAACTTCCCATTCTACTTCTAAATACCTAAAATAATAATTAAAGTAACCTGAATAGAATGCAACACTTTCATACAGGCAAAAGAAACATAACACTAGATGTATGACCTCATACTAAATTTCCGAAGACTGGTCTTTAACTGCAAAATATATTCTTATACGCTTCTACAAATGCTATTTTAAAGAAAATAATGTAATCTTCAAGCTAGTAAGGATTTTTTCAATAACTCAACTCAAATACATAAACCCATTTATATTATGAACTAACAAGTGCTCTTAATAGCTGCAATGCTTCTTTTTGCCAGGTCCTATAATAAACTACACACACCCTACACAGTCATGGGCGTGCACACTTAAACATGTAGTGTTGTGAACTGAAGTTTTTTTTTTTTCTCCAGTGATAGTTTTGAAATCACTAATATTTATGACTCTTTTGTAAAATTATGACCTTTGCTTAATTATGAATATAATTTCTGAATTTATGCTTGATGGAAACCCTAGGAAATAGTAATATTTTAATATTAATGCATAAAAGAAGGTATTTCCTACTGAGTAGGTTTGAAGGCTTAAGTACATATTAAAATACAATTCCTGAGATAGTATTTTCAGTAACTCTTAGATGCTGAGATTTTTCAGATAACAAGATGACGTTAAAATTGTTACTACTTACTCTCGTAAATTCTGAACTGTGTTTTGTATAGAAGCAGCTTTTAAGGAGTCTAGTATGAGAATACATGGCCTATGAAAAGCAAAACAAAGAAACAAAGATGTATAGACTCGTATTAAGTACACTAAAAAGCATGAAAAAGCTATTATTATTATATAGCACATACTTACCGTTTACACATTTTCTTTGGAACTGACATACTCATCTCGGTACTCTGAAATTAACATGAATTTTTATGACTTTGCAATTAAAATTAAGCATATTGATAATTCAGTTACACCTTAAAATCCTTCAAACAACTTTAAAATCAAAATTTCAAGTAAGAGTTTTTTTCATCACCTGAGGTAATCTAACTTCATTTTCCAAAAATTCATTAATTCACTTCCTTATACTGGTAAATATTAGTTTATAAACATTTACATTGGTGTCAAGTAGTAATGGAGCCTTAACTTAGCCTAAAAAGACAATCTGGAACTTGATCTTTATCAACTTAAAACCTCAAAACTGATAAACAAAATAATTTGGCCTGTCTCTGCATACATTCTCTAATTAAACTTATGTCATTAGAGACACATTTATACCCTTGGAAGCACATGAAGCAGAGTACTAATCTGTATTAAGGGAAAGGATGAGAAATTGTATTTTTTTGTTGATGATGCTTCTGTTCATAAATCTGAGAAACCAACAGATCAAATTTAGACTTCTTTAATTCAGACCTTTTCAGTACCTTTTTTTCTAATGTACATACTGAACCTCTAAGAGGAAATTATAGCGAGCTCAACAAACATAAGAAAATTGGTAACTTCTCTTGTTCTCTTTCTCAAAAATTGGCAAAGAATCATTAAGCAGTACAATTCAATATTGAGTCACTAATATCCATCCCAGGCTGCCTAAGTATGCCCTACTTTATACATAATATTATGAATCTCCTTCTTTCATATGTGTACAGGACACACTTACTTGGGAATCCTCCGTATTTGAGGACAGTGTTGAAGTAGTGTGCAGATCATGGTCTAATAGGAAATAATGAAGCAATTTTGAAGTTTTAGTGACAACATGTAAGCTTAAATTAAAACCTACATGCACAGCAATAATTTTAAAATACTGAGGATCATTTAGTTTTTTTCATGATTAATGCTACAAATAGAATTCAATCATAAATAAAACTGATGATCACTTTAGTTATTAAGAGACAACACCAAAACTGAAATACCAGTTAGCAGGGCCAATTTTTATAAAAGACAATTTTCAAATGTCACCTATGCCTAATAATAATTTTTCTAACGCCATATAATATACATAAGTACTCTTCTAAAGCTGAAAAGAATAAGAGAAAATTGAAAATAATCAGTTGTTTTACAGCTTTCCTTTCTTCCCCCCAGGTTTTAGAAAATATTAAAGGAAATGGCTATTACCAATTGTGCTTGCTATCTAGGCTGTGATTATAAAACACAATTTTTATATCTTTTACTCAAAGCAAGTGGGCTTGCTTGCTTACATAATATTTAAGAGTTACAAGAAAAGTCATAAAAGTTTTAAAAATCCTATATTGTCTCTGAATTACTTGTCTACAAAAAAATATTAAATCACCTAAGAAAATAAAACAAGATGTCGAGCCATGTATAAATATCTACAGTATGAATTCTTAATCATGTTAGCAAAGGTATTCCTTCAAGATTATATAATAAACCTGTTATCAACAATATAACTTAAGAACAATAATTTGTCTCTACCTAAGACCAGGTATCATGAAAATGTCAAACTGTTTATTCTTCCTTCTAGTTAAGTTCAATGATAACTAAACTACTTTTAACTATTTACAATTGCCTATAACCATTTTACTAATCTCCTTGTTATTAAAAACACCACCTCTTTAACAATATCACCTGTTGTTTTGATGTTTTGTTGAGACTGCTCAGATATAGTCTGTGGAAAATCTTCATACACTGCTTCTTCTAACCATGGAAAACAAATTACTGCAAGATACCAGTGAGACCTGTTTAAAAAAAGAAAAAATAATCTTAATAACATGCAAAATCGAAATACTGTAGAATGTGCTTTAGAGTACATCTGAGAAAGCAGAGCATGACAAACTTATTTTATTTTTTTTCTTGAACTCAGCAATCCTCCTGTCCCTGCCTCCCAAGTGCTGGGGTTACAGGTGTGAACCACCACACTTGGCACTGTGGTATGTGGTACAGATTGCTGGTGGGCATCAGTCACCACGCCCAGCATTGTTGGATGTGGTTACTGGGGATCTTGCACTTGCAAGGCAGGTACCAGAACCACTGAGCTAAATCTCTGGACCAAGTATAATCTTTTCAAAGGGTTTGTTCTCTTAAATATTTGAAAATTCATCCTAAATCTTTTATATTTTTAATTTAGGAAATATTTTCTTGAATTAAAAAAAAAAATCAGTGTTTCAGTCATTAGTCTTCATTTTCACTTTCCCCCTCACAACAAACACTGTCAAAACAAATTCCACAATAAGTAACTGTTTAAGCAGTTTTCATAAAAACTTAAAAGTAATGACTGAGAGGGCCGGAGATGTAGCTCACTGGTTCCGGCGCCTGTCTTGCAAGTGCAAGGACCCGGGTTCCATCCCCGGTAACCACATACCATACTGGGTGTGGAGACTCACGCCCAGCAGCAACCAGTACCACATACCACAGTGTCGGGCATGGTGGTTCACGCCTGTAATCCCAGCACTTGGGAGGCAGAGGCAGGAAGATTGCTGTGATGAGAATCTGAGGCTGAGCTCAGGGCAAGCCTGAACCACAAAGCGAGACCCTGTCTCAAAAAACCTAAAAAAAAATAATAATAATAATGACTGAGGTTTATGTATCTATACTTGTAACCAAATGTTAGCCTGCAAATAGTTCTGAACTCTCATTTGTTTTTAAATAATCAAAAATACTCACGACTCATTTACAGGTACAAAGATGTAATCTTTATTAAAAATGTTTATGTGACGGGTCCATGTTCTCACTCTTTTATGTCTTCTTTGTGCCATTCTGGGAATATGAAAGGCAGATAATTAATACAAAGTTGAAAATTTATAGTAAGAATTTCAAAAGCCCTTTTTAGATACAGAAAATACTGGGTTTATTTAACTATCCTCAAAATATACAATTTAATATATCAAAAATAGATCTCTTTTATTAACTCTTGACTATTCTTAAATTTGATTGTTGAAAAGTAATAAAACAAAGAATAAAGACAAATTTATTAAACACTATAGATCACAAAGTGGCTCAGCAACTGAATAAAACTATCTCTATTCATTTACTCTCCATAGCTCCACTGGCCAAATGTAATATCTGCGATGAAGAAGGTACTAAGCCTCAACAGAGGAGGAAAAACGAGGCCTCTGCCCTGAGTTAATTTTGGTGGCGTTTTCTGGGGTTTTTGTTTGCTTTTTTGCTGCTGTTGTTTGGGGGAATGTGGTTTATTATGAGACAGTCTCAGCACGCTTTAGGCTGGCCTGAACTCATGATGTAGTCTGGGCTGGCTTGGACTCAAAACTCTTGAACCTCAGCCTCCTGAGTGTTTTTTCTTAAGATTTATAAAACCCATCTCCCTTCATACATAAAGCAATAATCAGACAAAGCAAAGTGTACCCTCCACTCGTTCCATCTTTCATTTCTTCAACAAATGTTTATTAGGTTCCTAAAAATGAACAATAAAAAATATCTATACTACCTTAAAATATTTTTATAATATGAAGGTAGAAAAATACAAAGAACTAAAACATAGTTGTTACAGGGATACAAAAGAATTGTGTTAAAGAACGCCAAACAGCTACCTGGAACAGACTTAACACATATACACGCGCACATGGGGACATGTGTACACACAAGAGTTTCTTCTCATTTTATTTTTATCAGAAGAGTTACATCAAATTAAGTTTAGATATTAAAAAAAGGAAAAAGCTTAAAAAGAAAATGGCATTTAATAAGGGCATAAAGAAGGTAGTAACTTCTGGCTCAGTGCCTTAGAAGGAATCTTTCTGTAGAAAAGAAAACAAACTAGTTTCTGTATACTTATATGCCAAGTAAGATAGGAAATGGAACCTTCTATCCCATTCATGTTTGTCTGAATAATATGCCACTAAAACCACATAGGCTAAATATTAGAACTGGGAAAGAATCCAAAATGAGATGTAACAAAAATCCAAAATCCAAAATCCAATCCAAAAGAGATGTAACAAAGTTCAGACCCTAGGTGAAAGACTAACCATTACAAATAGTCAGAAGTCAAATGTATATTGAATTTTCTCATTTTAGAATGAAACAATCACAAGGACTGAAACACCTACTTTCAGTCATAAGGATCGAAATAACTATTTTCAACTGCATAGACTATGAACTTATTTTAATCTTAAGGATAGATATCTTGTTTTGTTTCTTTTATTATGTCAGTGTTTGATAGGCTTCCTGATTGAGCTAATCTTGAGGTAGGTAGGACAGAAGAAATAAAAGAGGTAGAAAAGAGACAAAGAAATTATAATTAAAAATCATATGTTTAAGATGACTGCAACTTCTGAGACTCAGCAGAAGTTACCCAAGGAAATCCATATCAAATTCCCTTGATGAAATTTAGGCTTCTTCCTTTCCAGACAAACCACACTCAAAATTTCACAGGAATATTGAAAGTCCATAAACTGGCTTAACTAAGAAAGTAAAGAGCAAGAAACTGATTCTACGATAAAGCAACAGGTTGAGACAATCCAAACATGTTTCAATTACCTTTCTAAAAATAACAAAACAAAACAACTGAGCTCATACCTATAAGATGGTCATTACATGTGGGGGGCCACCTCTGCCTAAGGTTGCCATGCCAAGAGAATCATAAACGTACCCCATTTCAGGAAATGATGTACCTCATTTCTCTGAGTGCCCACACTCTGCTCTTACAATGTAATTAAATCTTTGCCTAATTAAACCTTTCCTGTCCTTTTTACTCACACCTCTGAAAATTATTTTTCCACAACAAGCTTCAGTGATCCTGTGAACAACTCTATGTTTAGAGCTAGATTCCATGTCTCAGCTCCAGGAACTTTCTTAGATCCTGTCTGCTGATGATCTTACTTGGTAATATGTTAGAGTGGTGCAGAGAACACAAACAATATGACGACCACAACATATCTTCATTTCAATTCTTAATTGAGTATAAAACCCACAATTACACACTGTAACAGTTCCTGCAAGGCATGGTGCTGCATGACTAAGTCCCAGCACTCAGGAGGCGAGGGAAGAGGAATGCTGCAAGTTGAAGGCCACCTTGAACTACTTAGAAAGACCTTGTCTCAAAGAACAGAAGCATGGGCCAGCAATTTAGCTCAGTAGTTCTGGCATCTGCCTGGCAAATGCAAGGTCCCAAGTTCGATCCCCCTCACCACATACCACAATGTCGGGTATGGTGACTCATGCCTGTAAGCACAGAATTCTGGAGGCAGAGGAGAGAGGATTCCTATGAGTCTGAAGCTGGCCTGGGCTACATAGTGAGTTTGGGGACAGTCTGAGTTACAAAGTGAGACTCTATCTAAAAAAAAAAGCAAGACCCTGTCTCTAAAAAAAAACATACACACACACACACACACACACACACACACACACACACACACACACACACACACACTGCTATTCAGTAACAGATTATTGCAATCTTGTACTTTGAGTCCCTACTATGTTCCAAACACTTAGTAAGGAAATGGGAATAAAGTAAAAACAAGAAAAATGAAGCACTTGATCTCACAGATAGCATAGAATGAGAAAAAGAAAATTCTGTTTCACTATATTATCTCTTTAATTAGGATATTTGCTCGCTTATTTATTTTGTTTCTCATGCTGCAAGTTGAAGGCCACCTTGAACTACTTAGAAATGCCTCTTTGTGGCATCTCATTACAGGTATCAAAAATGTTTAATATCAAATTTATTTAATAAACTTCCCCCTTCTATATGCTCTCCCTTAACCCTAATTATCAGCAATATTTTAAAATTGTGATTCAAACATTCTTTCTCTCCATCCCCCCTGCTCTCAGAAAGATCAAAGGTTACTTAGATCATGATATGCTGCCAAGGGGGATGGATGGCAGGTGAGTTTCTAAAACAAGACTCCTATGGTCAGGTTGAAAGACTGGGGTTTTTTATAACAGTCTGAGGTGATGGACAAGGGTTCTAGAAGGCCATCGTGGTTAACTGAATGACTTTTTTTTTTTCTTTTTTTCTGGGCTAGGGATTTAGCTCAGTGGTTCTGGCACCTGTCTTAAAAGTGCAAGGTCCCAGGTTCGATCCCCTGGTAACCACATATAATACTGGGTGTGGAGACTGACACCCAGCAGCAACCAGGACCACATACCACAGTGCTGGGCGTGGTGGCTCACGCCTGTCATTCCAGCACTTGGGAGGCAGAGGCAGGAGGACTACTGTAATGTAAGTTTGAGGATGAGCTCAGGGCCAGCCTGAACTACAAAGTGAGACCCTGTCTCAAAAAAAAAGGTTTTTTTCTTAGTACACATTTGTAATGAATAAAGAATTTTCCTAGGTCATATAGCACCTTGCAGCTCTTTGGGAACAAACATGTAGTTTAAAATGGTAATGTTTAGAATTGTGATACTGACAAGTCTTTTTCCTCTGGCTTGCAGAGTATTCCTCTGCCATAAAAATGTTAAGACTGAGTCATTTATACTCAAATGGATGTACCTTCAGGATATCCTTATAACTGAAATAAATAGGTCACAGATGTGTAAATATCATATCTTTTCTCTGGTATGAGAAAATGAAGATGTAAATAAATTCTAGTATATATAGGACTCAGATATTGTGAAATAGAGAATATTTAAAAGTAACTTGGGTGTCCCTCTTTCGGGTCCTCCTTTCCAAGATGAAGAAAAAAAAGAAGGAACAATGGTCGTGCCAAAAAGGGCCGCGGCCATGTGCAGCCTATTCGCTGCACGAACTGTGCCCGGTGTGTCCCCAAGGATAAAGCTATTAAGAAGTTCGTCATTAGAAACATAGTAGAGGCAGCCACCGTCAGGGACATTTCCGAAGTGAGTGTCTTCAACTCGTACGTGCTTCCCAAGCTCTATGTGAAGCTGCATTACTGTGTGAGTTGTGCGACTCACAGCAAGGTGGTCAGGAATCGATCTCATGAAGCCTGGAAGGACCGGACACCTCCACCCCGATTTAGACCTGCTGGTGCTGCCCCACGACCTCCCCCAAAGCCCATGTAAGCACACGTGGATTTTAGTGGACTGAAAAAAAGCTGTCAGGCAGAGAGAATGAAATAATAAAACGCATGTTATCACAGCAAAAAAAAAAAAAAAGTAACGGGTGTGGGGATAGGTAGTGAGGGGAAAAATAATGTGATGGTAAAAAAATAGGAAACAAAGCTTATGTATGTTGTTGGTGGAGGGTTGTAGGGTGGGTAGGGGAATGGGAAAAAATGAGAATTAAGTTGTGTCACATACTGGTAAAAATTCTCAATATTGAATGCAATAATAATGGGTATATATAATGAACAATAAAGATTTGAATTTTTTAAAAATACAATTGGGCAGAAATTCAGCTAAATTGTGCAAACAAATATGGTATTTCACAGAGTGTTACATCTGGTTAAATAGTATCACGTCAGCAAGGATCTAAACAGGAAAACAAAATAAACCCTGTATCTTTATAACAGGTAGAATACAATCAATATATGTGAACTACAGCAGTAGAAGAAAAGGACAAAACAAACACACAAAATGGCAGTGAAATAACCAAAGATTAACAAGTATGAAACTGTTGTACATATAAGGCAGAGAGTGAAGGTACTTCCAGATGAAAAATGGAAGTCTAGCAGACCTATCTAGTGAGAAATGGATGCAGAGGAAATACAGTCTCACAAAAAATAATGGCTCAAGGCAAAAAGAAGAGAGAAAATAATAGCCTGGCTTTTTTATACTTTGACCTCATACTTTTAGTTTCATAAAAGACCTGCAACTAGAAATGTAGCCTGTAAGAGTCAGCCTCCTTTCCACAGGAAGCACAACAGTGAAAGGGTAGCAAAGGCTCTCACAGCAAAGAGGCCTAGGACCTGCACAGGTGACAATTCTACCCACTCAAGGTAATACCAAAAAGAAGCCGATTTATAAAGGGCACCAAAATAGTGCATTTACTCTTTTTTGTTATTTTCTCTTAAAACTTAAGTACATCAGAGAATTGACTTACGAAAGATCTGGATTATCTTCTGTTAAATTATTTTCCTTTCTTGTCAAGCATTTATAGAAAAAGCTACTGAAAATGTGACTTCGTTCCACAAGTTCATCTGATGCCTTCTCCAGTATAAGATACCTATAAAGTAGCAATCCCACAACAGGAAGTTATTTTTAAGTTTTACTTGGCTTTCTCCAATTATCTTATATGTTCTGGAAATCACTGTTGAATACATTTAGATTCCAGAAATCATGCATTTTCTCTGATTTCAGCTTTCAGGTTGCTCTTTACTTCCTATTAAGATTATTATAAGCAGAAATTGCCTACCTATTCATTCACTTAACTAACAAATATTTATCAAATTTCTAAGGTACCAAATGTCTTTGCACTAGAGACACATAATAAAGGGCAGGAACAAACTGAATCAACAATTCAAATAAAGAGAGAAGTAAATAAATAATCACATGAGCACATCTAAGACTGAAACTATGATGTCCCAAATAAATCTGGAAAACTTTTAGTAATTTAAACATGGTAAATCTCTAATTTATTATTCTATTTTAACTCTTCAATATAACTTTATAATTGAATAATTTTGTAAGTAAATATCTCATTATGAAAGAATTTTATTAATAGTTTGTACAGGTTTCAAAATGACTTTGTAATTGCTTGTTAAAAAAAAAAAACAGCACTTAAGCGTTTGCTAACTATAAGTACTGGCAAGAGCTGAATAGAAAGAGAAGTTCAGGGGCTGGGGATTTAGCTCAGTGGTTCCAACATCTGCCTGGCAAGCACAAGGTCCTGAGTTTGATCCCCAATACCACACACCACAATGGCAGGCATGGTGGCTCACACCTATATGCCCAGCACTTGGGAGGCAGAGACAGGAAGATTGCTATGAGTTCAAGGTTAGCCTGGGCTATATAATGATCTCAGGACCAGCCAGAAATACAAAAAAAGATCTTGTCTCAAAAAATTTCAAAAAAAAAAAAAGAGAGAGAACTTCAGACATCTACACAGACACTTCCTCCAATATTCAGAATACTGTGTAAGTGTGAAGAAAAGACCCAAGCTGGGGAAAGCACTACCCAAAAACAATGGAGGGGAGCCAAGGATTTAGCTCAGTGGTTCCGGCCCCTGTCATGCAAGTACAAGGGCCAGAGTTCAGTCCCTGGTAACCACATACCACAGTGCTAGGCGTGGTGGCTCACACCTGTAATCCCTGCACTGGGCAAGAGGATTGCTGAGTTCAAGGCTAAATTCAGGACCAGTCTGAACTACAAAGCGAGACCCTGTCTCAAAAAACAAAAAAAAAAAAAAAACGGGGTGGGGGGATGGAACCCACAAACAAGAAATGGTGACTATTCCTAGTAGTCAGACTGGAAAAGCTTGTAATTCATAAGATAACTGATAAGACAACTCACAAGTACTTAGTACTTCCCCATAGTGGGAATTAATTTGTTGGTCTTATTAACAAATCTTAAAAAAAAAAAAAAAGACACTTGAAAGTATTAAACTGGGTCCAAATAACGAGTCCAGAACAAAATTACATCATTAACATAAATTTTAAAATATTAACACCTAGCAAAAAAATTACCAGAAGTGCAAAGCAGTCATAAAAATATGACTCATAATGGAAGAGAAAAATCAATTAACTAAAGCCAATCCAGTATTGATACAGCCGTTAGACAGAAAAAGAATATAAGGACATTAAAATAGTTTTGATAGGACCAGGGATGTTGCCGAGGGGCACCATGCCTGCCAGGCAAGCCCAAGTTTCTAAGTTTGATCCCCAATACCAAAAAAAAAAGAAGTTATGATAACTATATTCCAAATTTCTGAAAGTTAGAAAAAAAAATTAAAAAGGCCCCAACTGAATTTTGAGATTAAAATCCACAGTTTCTGTAAATATAAATGACCATGGGAGATTCAAGTCTTTTTTGACTGGAATAAAAATAATACATTAGTGGGCCGGGGAGTTAGCTCAGTGGTTCTGGCGCCTGTCTTGCAAGCGCAAGGACCCGGGTTCCATCCCCGGTAACCACATACCATACTGGGTGTAGAGACACATGCCCAGCAGCAACCAGTACCACATACCACAGTGCCGGGCGTGGTGGCTCATGCCTGTAATCCCAACACTCGGGAGGCAGAAGCAGGAAGATTGCTGCGAAGTGAGTTTGAGGCTGAGCTTAGGGAAAGCCTGAACCACAAAGCAAGACCTTGTCTCAAAAAACCAAAATAAATAAATAAATAAATAAATAAATAAAAATACATTAGTGAAACAATAAAGTTTAGGTAAAATGACACCTAGTTTGTGAAGGATCTACAAAACAATTAGGAGATATCAAGTCAAGTGTTAGAAGTTTAATTATAGGGATATAATACAAAATTAAGTCTTTTAAAAGTTTACAAAATCTTCTACACTTACTCCTTCTATTATTCAACAAATTGAAAAAATTAAAGAACTGTGATCTGAATTTTTTTAAAGTTAATTTTATTGTGAAAGAGGTACATTTTATATCCATATCATGGTCATACTCAACACTGACAATTTGTACCAGTATATGACATGACTTGATTCTCATTTTTTCCCGTTCTCTTACCCAGTTAATTTATATTGCTTAAAGATACAATAGATAACTGAATAGATTTGCCTCATTTCAGTTTCCAAAGTGCTTCATAATAATGTAGAGTAATTCCTCTGTACTTGTTAATTGGTTCTAGCAGGCACAAGTATCACACAAACTGATTTGGCTGGAAAAATCAATGAGTCTTCAGGCAATCAAAACCAACAAGTTCTACCTTGTGTAGTAAGTACCAAACAAAGAACAAAGTATAGAACAAAATGTTCATGTCAAAATCCAACAGTAGTTTCAATTTTCACAGTAAAAAATGTAGGCAATATGAGATATCATTATACATACTTAAGGTAAAAATCAATGATCACGTCATTAAGAAACTCTCCTTCTTCTAAACACTCCAGGTCTTCATTAGTTACTCCTAAACCCCCCTTAGTAGGTGGTGGAGGATATACAATCAACCTTTTAAAAAGTAAAAATAAAGTTAATACTATGCAAAATCCAGCATTTAAAAAATTTCTTTTATGAAACAATAACTTGGTAGCAATATTCTATATAACTAAAATCTTTAAGGTAAAAATATTTGACAGGACATTCACAATTATTTTTCCTTCATTTTCAAAAGCTCCTAATGATAACTCTTATAGCACATATTCATCTCCTTTCCAATCATCGTACTGCAAGCTAGTCTCAATGGGCTGTTACAACCTCAAAATTAGCTTTGATCCTGTATTTGTCTAATCAGTACACTTTATCTGACAGTTAAAATTTCACTGAGAATGTCTCTCTTCTGCACAATTTTAAACTTTTAACACTTATATAAATTTTCTATGTCTCACTTTCCAATTGTAAGATTAAATCCCCAAAATCAATTCCTTTCCATTCAGGCAAAACAGCAGACTGTGCTCACTTTCTGGTGGTGCACAGCTCCTCAATGAAGAAGTAACACAACTGCCAGAGGCGCAAGTTTTCCATAAGACAGTACTTAATGTGTAAAACTTAAGAAACCAGAAAGGAAAAATGTACTGAAATAACAACCAGAAAGTTATCAGAGGACAGGGACGACTCAGGCATTTTCTGGCACTTTCCTTAAAGCTTAGAAATAAGATCAACTACACACCTTATGCTGTCATTCTGGAATAGACATGGTGGTATTTGGTGGGGACATGGAGTTAACAATAAAAATACAGTATGTACTTCAAACATCAGAAAAGTTGAGGGAGCCAGAAATCATGTTATCCATCAACCTTGGCATTATGGTACTTAAAATATTAGAGGCAAGGTCGCTTGCAATATTCAGGGGGTGCTAAATTTAATGGATGGAAATTTAAGGAGAAATATGATACATGCATAATCTCAAAATCCCTTGCCTAAAGTATTTATTAAATACAAAAATGAAATGGAAAAATCAACAATGAAATGGAAAATTCAAAATCCTAGTTTGACAATGTCTTACTGGCTATATTCCTACAGTAAGCTTTTGATTCCTTAAAAAAAAAAAGAAAGAAAAAAATAGGATAAAGAAATCACATAAAAGCATAGTAAACATACAGAAATAACATAAAAGCTTAGTAAAAATACAGAAATAACTTCAAATGCACAAACTTTACCTTTGCCTTAGCACCACAGAAGACATAAAAACAATAAAATGAACAAAGAAACAACTTCTTAAAATGAACATCTAATAAACTCCAAAATATCAAATTGAAAATCCATTTTAGCAGGCAAATTCATTTTTAATAACATATATTCAGATGGGGAACCACAAAGTGACATTCACATATTTCAATAAACACTTTAGCTTACTAAAAAAAATTTTTGCTGTCATTTTTGTCTTACTGGCATAAAGTTTAACAAAGCAACATCTACTGTTTTCTTAATAAGTTTTAGTTTTCTTATTAAATTATTTTTTTAAAAAGCTGGTTTGAGTATATGCTTGTAATCCCAGCACTTGGGAGGCTACAGCAGGAGGGTTCAAGACCACTCCGAGTTCAAAGTCAACCTGCACTACCTAGCAAGATCATCTCAAAAATAAAAAAAAACAAAACAAAATATTTATTTCTAATATTAACCATAAGCATGAAAGTAAAATTTTAAAAACATTTCAAAAGGTAAACTACATAAAAGCACAAAGTGAATAAAAATTACTGATTTATCTACCAATTACAAATAGGGCACGACACACTACATACTTCTGAACAGGTCCAGTGTGCCTGACTTCCTGCCATTCTTCATCTGGATTTGATGTAATAGAAAGTGAGTAGCAGCCACTGCTTTGCTTCTGCAGGAAGGTGTAAGTAGGTTTGACAGCATCTGTATTTGACAGCTGAAAGAGACAAGGAACAAGTCTCCTGAAAAATACATATATATACATAGTAACTTTTTTCTCTTTCAATAGGCATTATTCATGTTGCATCATAGTTAACACAGGAAGGATAAATAACTTAAAAGTAGTACAACTGAATGGGAAATAAAATATAAGAATTATGAGATTTACTGCATGTATGAGAACATTAGGATGTACAATCATGGTTAGATTAAGTTTTTAAAGACTCCCAAAATCTTTAAAATATTTATTTTAAAATATTTGAATTTACCATTCAAGAATAGAATGCAAGATTTCTGTGCAAGAACTTAATTTTTTTAATTTTAAAAATATTTCAACATAAATTTAAATATAATTTCAGAGGTTCAAAATTTTATTCCTTTTATATGTGGATTGCACAGTTGAGAGATAGAATTTAGAGATAGAATTTAGAGTCTTTGCATAAAAAACTGTTTCTGTGCACCATTTATCATTTATAAGTTATCTATTTTATCAGAAGAGAATCAAGGACAGTTATATTTTTGGTGACAACCCACACTACTATTACTGATTTTGTTGAATGAAAATTTTGGTTCTGGATGGAGAGGTTTTTCAGGTTGATTGCTATGTTCTTTGGACAAAACATTAACATTCTAAAATCAGCATTATGATTATAACACCAGGAAAAGGCATTTTTACCCTTCTACCCCTGCCAATTATATTAATCAGATGCTAACCTGAGGTACTGATTTCATCTTCATTTCTTCAGTAGCAGCAGGGAAATAACAAGCTGACGCACAGTAATAATGAATAAAAGAGCTTTCTTTTGAAGAAAGGTTCTGAAACAAAGGAAATGCCTGAACCCAAGACAGTGGATAAGAAAGTTCTAATTCTCCATTGGTTGTACTTATTTCCAACATAATATCGTTCAATCTCAATTCATCCCTTTGTGAAATGGGATTGTTCAGCTCAAGGAAAATGAATTCATTGGATTTTGCTACAAAAGAAAGAAAATCAATTTTTATTACTAGTATTATTTTTCAAAGGGACTACAATTAATTTATATACAAGTAATATGAAGATTGATACAAAACCCAGAGAAGTATTTCATATGTTAGGTAATAATCTTGGCAAATTAAAACCCCAAAATAGGCAACTAGTAATTCACAATGCAACATGTAATTCTTAGATTTCTGTTCTATTGCACTACAATGGAAATTCCACAATGGTACTGACTACTGTATTTCCAATGTCTGGCATTCAGTACGTGCTAGTAAGCATTTGTTAACGAATGTATAAATAAATGAACAATAATTTACAAGCACTTATTTTTTTCTATCTTCCAGTGATTAAATCTATCACCTAAAAAATACTATAACTGAACATTGTCTTCAACTTCTTTCATCAATCATTTAAACAGTGCTCTCAAAAGACATTATTTCTCCCATGATTATAAATGACTCTTTATATTTCCCCCAATTTCTTGATAATTACTCATGAATTTTCCCATTAGAAGTAATTAAAACAGGAAAACAAGGAATTATAGAAATACAAAATTTAGTTTACTAGCAAATACTTTTAATGTGTAAGAAAGTAAGGGAGTAAAAAATAAAGAGATCAAAGGGATAAGAAAGAACCTTACTAATTCCTTATACCTAAAATTCTAATCCAGATTCCATTAGGAATTAGAAACTAAAGAAGATGGGAAATATTTCAAGATGTGTGTATGTAGAGAAGTGTTATGGGCACATACAGAAAAATATTTAACTCAGTCTTAGAGGCATGATAAATGAAAAAGGTAGTCAAGGATAAAAACAATTTACAAGCACAGAAACTTTTAGTTTTCTAGGTAAACAACATTTAAAACATGTAAAAGAATGCTTTAAATAAATTACTCTAGAAAATCATTCCATTTGGTGGAATAAAATTATCAGGAAAAATCATGTGAATAAACAAAATGTCTTACATAATATTAGGGATAAAATTATTTTTTGAATTGAAAGTATTTCTATTCAATTCAAAGAAATAATCACATTCTATTAAACCATTTGAGAAAAAATTATTTATTTTATCCTGAAATGTAAAAATTATTTTATACTCACATTGCTGGCTTAAAATAGAGTTTTCTAATTGGGTCTGAATCTCTTGAAGATAATTTGAAGAGAACCAGAGGAAGAGAATAGCATGATTCCTTTTACTGTCATCATCATCCTTACTTTTCCATAACCCAAATCTTTTTAAATATGTGGTATCCACTAGCAATGAAACCTCATTCAGTGACACTGAAACAAATGAAAGATAACAGTTTAAAAATTGATCTATATAAGAATATAGAATTTATAATATATGATATATAAATTCTTTTGATATATGATATATAAATACTTTTGAATACACAGAAATTTTCCAAAAAGAGTTATGTGCAAAGTTTTTCAGAAATATGTATCCAGTATACTTAAACCTGGCAATATACTTCACACCATTTTATCAGAGTAAAAATATACTACAAACTGGGGAAGGCTAAATAATTATTACACAGTAATTCAATAGAGAGATTTAGGCTCACACTACATGATTTCACTTATATCAAGAAAAGGAAAATGTAAGCCTAATTTTTCCATAGCCTAAAAACTTTATGCAGAAGAGACATCTCACTGGGCATTCTAGTATTATTAGAAAAAAGGGAAAAAATATTATCAGTGCAGAAAACTAAACATAGCACAATTTTGAAATTGTTACATTTTTATCTTTTCTATGTTGGTCAATACCATTAATCAATGGAGCAATTTCTATTCAGATTTCATCAGAAACAGCTCTTTCATTATATAGATAATCCATTGTGAAAGGATTCTCAAGAATAGCATGAAGTTTTGAATGGTCTAATGTATTTCTTTTTTTTTTTTTAAGGTTTTTGGAGACAGGGTCTCACTTTGTGGTTCAGGCTGGCCCTGAGCTCAGCCTCAAACTCACATCACAATCCTCCTGCCTCTGCCTCCCGAGTGCTGGGATTACAGGCGTGAGCCACCACGCCCGGCACTGTGGTATGTGGTACTGGTTGCTGCTGGGTGTGGGTCTCCACACCCAGTATTG
>PVIR01018556.1:9081-33319 GCA_004026965.1 Petromus typicus | reverse complement strand
GCTCCTCCGGCGTGGGCCTGGAGACAAGCAAACTCCAAACCCGGCGCAGATTCAGTGACGCAGACTCAGTGCTGCAGTCGCCGTTTCCCGAGCCGCCCGCTGCTAACCTCAGTCCCTGGGCGCTCCTCCGGCGTGGGCCTGGAGACAAGCAAACTCCAAACCTGTATTTCCTCCTTCTAATTTAACTATTGATGTTTATTTCTGTTGTGATTAAATTTTCACCCACATATTGGCAAGTTTTGAAGCTCTTGATTGTATTTCAGTGGTGCAGGATGAAGTAGTCTGCCATATTTCATTGCTGATAACCACACATTTGTGAAAACATAATTTATATGCCTAGATTTATATTTCATGATTCAAATTATTTTAATTTTGGTCATTTCCCTTGACTATAATGGGAGGTCATTAAGAATATCTACAATTCTTATAACAGTTTTGATGATACTTATATGTTAACTTAAATAAATTAACTGTAGAAATAGTTTGGCAAGTATATCTTTTTCAGCTTTTGAGGCCAAGTTGAAGGTTCATACCTCAGGAAAGAGACAATTTTTCTTAGCCTCCAGTCCAGGAGTATGATATAATACCATGTGAATGAAGGGAATTTTTAGTAAGTGATAGTGTGCATTTAAGAAAAATTGGATGGGAAATTTTACCTTTTCCTTTACCTACTTTAATAAAAATATAAATTTCTGTTGTATGTAAAAACATACATGAAGCTCTTTGAATAGACCAAAATTATTGATGATACTAGAGAGCATGGGTTTATATCTTTAGAATAAATAGATGATGGCATGGCTATTATTTTTGAAATGAAATGTGGCATTAATACATTTATTTTGAATCATTAAATTGAAGCATAACCACAATCAGAGTAATAAAAAGTGGTTAAGACAACTGTAGAGTGATATGATGGAGTGAATAAAGCTCATAACTTCTCTGAAAATAAGGACATTCCAGAGGAATGATAGACACCAGAAATATTTTACAGCTTATGATTATTAATGGAAACTATGATCAGCATTTTTATTTGCTACATTTCACTGTGAACTTACCCTAAAGTGATATAATTAACATATTTGTAAGGGGATTCAATTAATTATATCATTTTATAAGCAATTAAAATTTTTCTTTAAGAAAGAGAACCATATTTTCAACAACATAACTCATTTGATAGCTAGTCATCTATATGAATATCTTCCTTAATCATACTATAAAATTTGGCTCTTAACAAAAGTTCTGTTGGGCCAGAGTGGAAGTAAACAATAGAGTGAGAACTTGTGTGACAAAAGAAATTAAAAATTATTCTGCAATAGTTTGAGATGTTTGGATTTTTAAAAAGGCAAATCCATTAAAAATGAGATAGTGTATTAAAATAGGAAAACCACTTAGAACTTGGTTTAAATAAAGGAAGAAAGTATTTTATTATTTTAAACCTATCCTCTTCTTATACACAAACATAGCCATATATTCACAAATAAAATTCCCACTAGTGTGTGAGGCTGGTCTTCTGAAAATAAAGTTACATATGAATCTCTCACACAGCAAGATAATAAGCTGGTTTCTATTAAATTACTGAAAGTATTTTCTACTAGAAGAGGCTGTAAAAATGATAGAATTTTAATAAAAGTCAGTTCATGAAAAGAAAAATATTCTTCCCCTGTTATGTAAAGACATTTTTACTAGGATACTCTGATATAAGAAACATACTGTGCATCAAGATATATCGTGTACAGGTACAAATTCTCACTAGTGAATATGATCATAATGTATACCTAAAATGTACCAATGAACTCAATAAAGGAAAAAAACCTTACTACACAACATTTCACTTTAGCAAAGAAAAAAATTGGTGATGATTATTCATATAACAGCAGTAGATCTTCCAATGCACGAGAACATCCACACATAGAGTATTGACAGAGAGGTTTAGATGTTAGAAGACACTCTAATAGTAAAGCTATCCCATCTCTGAAGCTGTGGGAGTGCCTACTCTTGAGGGTAGTTTTTTAAGTCATTTAATTCTTACAAGAATCACATGATGAGAATGTTTTTAGAGAGTCTGTGACTTGAGACATTAATTTATGGGTTAAAGTGTATTGCATTTTTGATAGATCCTACCCCCTCTATCATTTCCCAATAGGCACCAAAGCAGAATTGCTAATACTCAATTTACAAGCTGTGGCGGTGTTTAACATAGAGAGGAATGAGTGAACACGATGTTATTATAAGGACAAAGGAGTCTTAGGTAGAGGAATCAGTGGTCTAGAGGATACAGGTGGCACTAAGAGATTACCAAGAATGAAGACTGGTATCATAAAGTGATATTTCTGGATAATATAAAATCAGAACTACTTTCCTAGAATTAAAAGTTTGTGTGACAAAGTTTTTTTTACTTTGATACATTAATAATACTGTTAAAATTATTTTTTTGTCCAACACTGAACTACTTACACTGGAAGAAACTTTAAAATCAAGTAGAGATAATACAAAAGGCAAACTCATTAGCTCTTGCAAGGAGAGGCAAACAGGCATAACTGGGTTACATTGTTCCCCTCTTCTTGCCAGTGCAGGAAACACTGGAGGAAAGAAGAGTTGGATGGGATCAGAAAAAACTTAGTCATAATTTTGGTGTTGTTCTCCTACTACTGTTTCTAGTGCTCTATTTCTCCAGGGTGAGAGACATAATGGAACTAATTTTATGGAAGTTCAGGGTATCGAAGATGACCAGTGAATCCCAGGACCCAGACAGACCTCTGAAAGTTAGAATGTTTAGGAGTCTTAGAGGAAGAGTGAATGTTTCTGCCACACTGTCAGCCCAGAATTTCTTTTTCTCTTCTTAGATAGTGCTTAAGGGATCAATATTTTTCCTTGGAAACAATTTAGTTTTCCTTGGGAACAATTATTCTGCCATTAAAAATGATAAGATTGAGTCATTCATACTCAAATGGATATACCTTGAGGACATCCTCATGAGTGAAATAAATAGGTCACAGATGTGTAAATATTGTATCTTTTCTCTGATATGAGAAAATGAAGATGTAAATGAGTTCTAGTATATATAGTTGATACTGTAAAATAGAAAATATTTAAAAGGAAAGAGGGTATAGGCGTAAATAATGAGGAGAAAAAGGATGTGATAGTAATAAAGAAAAAAGGAAGCAAAGCTTATGAATATGGGGGTGAGGGTTTGTAGGGCATGGGGGAAGGGGAAAAATGAGAATCAAGTCATGTTACATTCTGGTACAAACTCTCAATATTGAATGCGGTGATGATGTGTATTCACAATGTACCAATAAAGATTTGAATTTAAAAATAAAAAAATTAAAAATCAGCTGAAAATAGGAGTCTTGGAGTTTGATCATGTAGAGGAGATAAGGGGAAGCAGGAGCCAGGATTCATGTAACGGTGTAGCTGACCTCAGGAAGGATCACAAACACCACAAGGGGTAGGGGCACTTGAGAGAATTGCAGATTGGTCTGTTGCCTTTGGAATGAGTGCTTTCCAGTTCTGAAGATCAGATGGGAGAAGTTCCAGCAGGAACAGGAGGTCAGAAAAACATAAAGAAAGACCCAGATGAGGATGTAGATGGCTGTCTTCCAGCTGCCCTGTGTTGGTAGCTGCATGAACCCTTATCTGGCTTAGACTCATCCTTAGGGAGGAGGTGCCAGGAGAAAAATCTAAAAGAGAGATTTAAATCTTAGTCTGCTTGCATTATAAACCTAAAAAGACATCACTGATTTGGGGTGAATTTACTTGAACAGAATTAGACAAATTTTTGCACTGAGAAAAATGAAGCTTAGAGTAGAACAAAATCTATTTTAGAAAAGAAACTTATGTTTTTGCACTTTTGTGTTTATGATAATGGGATTCTATCTCCTATGAGGTTCCAAATCCTGAATAAATAAACATTGAGGTTTTTGGAACTATAGAGGAGATTTACATGAGTGACCATGTTTTGAGGGAAAAAGTCTAGTACTTGAAGCTTTTGAATTTACTTTGATTTTTATATTTTCCTTTGGCTACAACCAGCTGAAAGATGAAGTGTGACTTTTGTTAGGGTTGCTTGATAAAATATAAGATGCCCAGTTAAACTTTAATTCTGATCAATGAATAGTTTTCTAATGATAATTCAGTACAGTTAAGTCCCAAATATTGCATACCACACACTTATATTAAAATGAGCTCATGATTTGTAAGAAATTAAATATAAGGGGAGAATAATTGATTTTTGTTTGTTATATCTGGCAAACAATTCTTTGGAGCACTGAGCCAGTGAAGGAACAAAACTGGCTGGCACTTTAGTCTACGAGCCTCTGAAATTAGACAACAGGTGGGTGTTGTGAAACAGGTGTTAATATTATATTTCACAGGAAAAGGCAATTCTTAGTTCTTCTTGATGGTTTAGGTTGGCTCTCTGAAGCAGCTAAATAAGGCCAGACAAAATAGAAAGATTAATGTATAGAAAATTGCAAGAAAGTAACTTATTTATTATCTAGCTCTTGAACACAGCAGTATGTGACAAATCAAGTTTTTCTATATCTGAATACCATACAAATTCAGTTTTTAGACCTCTTCAGGAGCATATTTATTTTTTACAAAGAAAGGTCTCTTAAAAGCTGGCTATTTTCTATAATGTCCTTTTCCATTATAGCCAGACCAATAGAAAGCAGACCTTACAAATCTTTTCCAGGAAGCCTTTGAAGTTAGTTGAAACATATTAAGGAAATTGTGTGCTGTTACATCGTTTTAACTTGGCATTTTATGCAAAGGGTGCTACTGAAATTAAACTAGTAGGAATTTAGCCAAGTAGTACAGTGACACAGTAAAGTCATTTAGAGGAATGTTGTACCGAGTTAAACAGTTCTAATTATAAACAACTTTTCAGTAATAAAGCAACATACAAAACTCACTTTTCCTTTTTAGTGTAATAGATTGACTATTTGAAATAATTTTTTTCTGATTTCAATATTTGGCTTTCAGTAACTATTTGAAATTTCATTGTCACAAGTTATTTTTCGTATATTAATTTTTTTCTTTTCTCTCAGAATAATTCTATGCTCCAAATCCCTTTTCCTTTTGTTTTCTGAGGACTTTGGTCCATCAAGAATTCTTTCTATTTGCTTTCAACTTTTAATTTTTCTACTCATTTTTCTTTTTTAGCATATTCACCTGCTAAAGTTCGACACAAAGAAGGAGGTTGTTGACAAGCAGCACCACCACAAAGACAACTTTATTCAAAGCAATATCCCCTCCAGTAATAGTCCTAACTTTCTTCTTTTCCTCATAGCTCACTTTCTGAAAGCTAACCACTTACTAAAACACTGGTTCTCAGACAGAAGTGGAGGAGTTAAATGATTTTTTCAGTATATTATCATCATTACCTATTGTTCTGTTTCCATTAGGAAAACTGTGTATTTGTACACAAGATACAAACAGTTTCCAAAATTGACCATGAAAATAAATGAAAACAAATGTAAATATATAGTTTGTCAAATATATGTTTAATATATAAAATAATTTTTTTGGCTGGAGTCAAAAACTTATCTCCTCCCTCTTCTTTTGTCTCTCCTTTTCCATCTCTCCTTTTCCTCTTCCTCCCACCTTTCCTTTTTCCTCCTCCTACCCTTCCTTCTTTTCCTTCTCCCCCACCCCCACTCTCTCTGTATTTCAGGGAGCAAGTCCAGGGCCTTGCATATGCTAGGCAAGCACTCCATCAGGTTATGCTTTAGATCTGAAGTGCACTTCCAACCCTCATGTGTCTGTAAGGGTGATTGGGTCCAGGAGGTGGCTTGCTGGGAATGACGCCTGTAAGAGTACATTCTTTTTTTTTTTTTAATTAATTAATTAATTAATTAATTTTTTATCTTTATTGGTACATTAAATATACACATCATGATTGCACTCCATAATGGGGATTTGTACCAGTATAAGACACAACTTAATTCTCATTTTTTCCCATAGCCCTACCCACCCTACCACCCCCCCATATACATAAAATTTGTTTCCTTACTTTTTTGTTACAATCCTTGTCTCCGCTCCTCTCTTCTCTGCTTCCGGACTGCCGTGATGTGAGCAGCTTTCCTGAAATGTGTCCTACTGCTGTGCTTTTTCTTCCTTGAACCTGGCTGACTATGAACAGAAACCTCTAAAAGCCATGAGCCGAAATAAACCTTCCCTTGAAATTGTGAGTGTCAGTGTTTTGTTCCAGTGACAAAATAACTAAGACAACCACGGAACTATATCCCCAGTTAAGTCACATTCTGAATATAAAAGATATGCTATAAAAATATGCCTTTTATGAGTTTTTCCTCATGAGTTGGACTAGGCAAGGCTTTTGAAAATAGGATACTAAAGAAATATGGCCCCATGAAGGGGGAAAAATGAGATTATAACAAAAAAGAAAGGAAACAAATTTTATGTATAAGGGGGGGCTGGTAAGGTGGGTAGAGCCGTGGGAAAAAATGAGAATTAAGTTGTGTCTTATACTGGTACAAATCTCCATTATGGAGTGCAATCATGATGCATATATGTAATGTACCAATAAAGATTTCAATAAAAAAAAAGAAATATGACCCCAAAGGCCCTTTTCTTTCAGGGAAAACTGCCTTGTAAAAGCACGGACATTTATTATTGTTATTATTATTTTTAGGTTTTTTGAGACAGGGTCTCACTTTGTGGTTCAGGCTGGCCCTGAGCTCAACCTCAAACTCACCTCACAGCAATCCTCCTGCCTCTGCCTCCCAAGTGTTTGGATTACAGGCGTGAGCCACCATGCCCGGCACTGTGGTATGTGGATACTGGTTGCTGCTGGGCGTGAGTCTCCACGCCTAGTGTGGTATGTGGTTACCGGGGATGGAACCCAAGTCCTTGCGCTTGCAAGACCGGCGCCGGAATCACTGAGTTAACTCCCCAGCCCCAAGCACAGGCATTTATATTTTCTCGAGATTTTTAAAATGCAGTCAGATTTAGGTCAATCTGTTTAGTATTTTTATTTATTTTATGAACATGGAATATTTGAATAATATTTGAATTGTTAATTGTAGGGAAGAGGAGATTGCCATGATAATTTTTCTGCCTGACTCCTTTTCATTTCATTTCAATATGGGCCAGCAGTTTTTCCAATCAGGACCATCTCAGTAGCATTGCCAGTGAACTTAGAAAAGGAATAGTTTTATTAGTGCTTGTTGGGAAGGTGCAAGAACCAGTTTTATTAGTTACTTGGGAGATTTCAGTTATGTGTTTGCTATTTTCTCTTTAGTACTTGTTGTTCCCTCTTTTTGAAATATCTTTCTAGCAGAAGTTCACAGGATGATTCTTTTTTATCATTTAGGTTTCAGTGTAAATATCATTTCCTGTAAGAGGACTTCTCTGGTTGGTCTGGTGGAGTCCTATCCCACATCTTTATATGAGTTATCATTATATAAAGTTATCCTATATATCTGATTTTTAAAATTTTTTATTCTTGACTTTCTTTATTAGAATGTAAACATCTTACCTCTCCTAATACTGAATGAATAGTGTTCTAAATAATATATAAAAGGTCAAGGATTCTGTTGAGTAAAAAACCAAACATTTCTTTTTTTTTTTTTTTGAGACAGGGTCTTGCTTTGTAGTTCAGGCTAGCCCTGAGCTCAGCCTCAAACTCACACGACAGCAACCCTCCTGCCTCTGCCTCCCGAGTGCTGGGATTACAGGAGTGAGCCACCATGCCTGGCACTGTGGTATGTGGTACTGATTGCTGCTGGGCGTGAGTCTCCACGCCCACATTGTATGTGGTTACCTGGATCAAACCCAGGCCCTTGTGCTTGCAAGACAGGTGCTGGAACCACTGAGCTAAATCCTCGGCCTGAAACCTAACATTTCTAAGGAAAATCAAACACCCACACCGACACACACCCACACCCACACATACACACATATTTGATTACTTTTCATTTTCACTAATATGATTTTTGCCCTTCATTTCCATGAGTACTGTTTTAAGCACTAATTTTTCAGAATTTTTAACTCAACTTTGGTGAGGAACTTAGCACTTTCATGTGTAAGTTGTAAATCTTAATTTTTTTGGATAAATCTTAATTTTCTCCTTTCCACCAAAATTTCTTCCTACTTGTGTAGGAGGAAGTACCTCAGTTTCTCAGGGCAAATTCATGGTAATTAGTGTTGCGCAGAACATCACTGCTCTTCCTTTCCTTCTTCATCATTTTTCTTTTCTAAAACACCTTCTGTGAGCCATAGAGAGTGATGTCATATATATCCATGAACTGAATGAATGTCACTGACCTGATGATTAGATGATTCCTATACTTGGAATTCTACCAAGACTTTATCCAATTATTTAATGAGCTTGTGTCAACATATCCACAGTTTAAGAATATACATTCTACTATATATTATAAATATATTAAAATATATACATTAAATATATTACTTCCTCTTTCCTACATTTTCTTCATTCATATACCTTCTTTCTGCTTATGCTTCTTACTTGGTGAATATTCACTGGTTTTCTTGGTTTCATTTTCATGACTTATTTTCACTCACTGAAGATAATGCAAATCTGAGTCCAGCCTCACATTAAATGCTTACTTCAATTGCCTTTGGAATAAAAATCAAATTGTATAAGGGACTTAAAACTCTATTTCTGTTGTTTTATTTTTAGATATAACAGGGCATTTTTTAGTTTTTTGGCTGCATCATGCCTCCTCTTGCTTCATGCCTTTACATGTACTGTTATTTATAAAATTTTAATTTCTATTGATATATATCTGCAGCATATAATTATTATATTCTCTGTGGGGAGTTGATACATGTGCATAATACATCTTAGTTCTTTATTCATCTTTTTCTCCTCCTCTCCTCTACCATTCCTGCTTATGGTTGAATATTTTCTTAGTAGAATTTTCTCCTCACCTCTTACTTACACTTTGATTACAGAAATGACTGCATCTAATTTGGGGTAGATGTCACTTTATGATGTTTTGGAAATATTCAATGCACACTGTTTTTCATTGTTTGTCATACTGTGCTCCATTTGTCTGTCTTCACCATTTTATAAGAATTTTGAAATTGGGCCAGAGATTTAGCTCAGAGGTTCCAGCGCCTGTCTTGCAAGTGCAAGGACCTGGGTTTGATCCCCGGTAACCACATACCATACTGGCCGTGGAGACTCACGCCCAGCAGCAACCAGTACCACATATCACAGTGCTGGGTGTGGTGGCTCATTGGCTTTTAGTGTTTTAGTGAATGGTTGCTCAATGAATAAATAATTGCACAGTTCTCTGTGCAATATATATTACAAATATATTAAAATATATACTAATATAATTAATATAATAAAATAGATCTAAAACCTTCATTATATTTTGAGGCTATATGATACAATTTGGAGTATCATGTACTATTTTATTTTACTTCACTATTTTTTATGGTATTGTCACCAATTTGATTCATATATAGTTTTTCTTATTACATTATTCTGTTTTGTACTTGTAGATTATATAAACCTTGACATTTCAATAATTATTTGGGATAGTTTATATGATTTTTAGAGCTTTTCTGTGAAGGTGGTAAATAGAGTTTATTTCCTGGTGGCTTTCTTCAGAAGTTGTGGGGAAAAGGTTAGGAATTATTCATTTACATCTTTTTGTCTTGTACAATCTTGACTACACACACACACACACATACACACACACACAGACACACTTGCACAAATGCATGCACACTGATACCCAGAATAACAGGACACAGAGTAACAGAAACTGTCACTTATTGCTGTAGGGAGTGCTACATGGGATAATAACCTTGAAAAAAGTCTGGAAGTTTCTTACAAAGTTTATTATACAACTCAGAAGTAAAATTCTTTAATATCGATCCAAAGCAGATGAAAACCTATGTGTACTAGAAAACCATCATAAAAATATAGCAACTTTACTATCACTAAGAGTTCAGCTGCAAGGAACCAAGATGTCCTTTAGTTAGTCAGTGGGTACACTGGTATATCCACATGATGAAGTGTGGTTCAACCATAAAAATAGAAGGGCTGTCAAATCCTGAAAAGATATGGGAAATCTTGGATGGTAAATGATTGTTGCTTAGTGAAGGAAACTAATTCAGAAAGACTATATATTGCATGACTCCAGCTCTATGACATTTGGAAAAGGCAAGACTATGGAGTAGGTAAAAAGACTCTAATGGGTGGCAGGAGAGGGCTTGAAGAAGGATATGTGACAGGCAGGGGATTTTTAGTGTGATAAAACTGTCCTATATGTTATGGCTGTGGACACATGAAATTTGCATTTATCAAGATTAGCAGAAGTGTATGACATAGAGAATGATTCAGTGTAAACTGTAACAAATGTATTACATTAATGCCATATGTTAATGAGAGAAATTGGGTGAGGGGAGTATTATATATGTAAACTTTATACTATCTACTTAATTTTTTCTGTACATTGAAAACTATTTGACAAATAACATATTTATTGGAAAAGATTAATCTTTAATCTTAATGGCATATATGTTCAGTTTTCTCTTCAGGAAAAGTAGCTGAGTACTAGTGCAGCAGTGAGAGCTAAGCATTTTTAAAACAATTTGGTACTTTATTTTCATGATATTGATTGTTTTATATACTTATCTACGCCTCTGAGAACTTCTGGTGGGCCAAGGTGTTCTTCTTGGCTTCTTTCCATGCTTAAATATTGGTTCCTGTCAAAAGATCAAAGATTACCTGCCATATATGCTTCTAGTAAATAGATGCCCAAATTAAAATGACAAGTTGCAACTTAGGTTGAGAAGTAATGGTTAATTTTTCTCAACCAAAATGACTACTAATTTGTTTAGGTGGATGATTGTTGCAGAGATGGCTCGAGGGAGGAATAGGGAAAATTATTTATTAGTAACCAGCATTGAGCATTATAAAATGTACTTCTAGTAATTAAATTAAAACATATTTCATTTTGATTCGGGTAATTTACTAAAAGTGAAAGGTAAATGTTAAATGTATAAAAATAATTTCCAGAGAACTCTATAAAAATACACCAATAAGGACATAGGTAATTGTTCTGAAAAGAGAATGTAGGTTGGTTTACTCTCTGTATGGTACTTGTAATGCTACATGTTAGAGAAAAAGAATTGAAGGCAATAAGATTCAAGGGATCCCTGGCCCATGAAAACTTGCCTGTTTGACACTTGTGTTTCTGAGTCTTGAGAGCATTTATTTTCTTTCAATGCCTTCGTTTCTTTGAGAAGTTAATATTCTCTTATACTTTCTAAATCCCAACCTTATGAAAAGGTACTAATTTATCAGGATTTTATTCACTTATTTTCCTTTTCTCTCCTTCCAGCACACTTTATAATCTGACATTGTCTTTTATTTCTCACAAACCTCTAAATCAGAAACCTGAAGGAGATCTATCTCCATGATTTCCTAATTTGTGCTTCTCCCACAACATATATGCATGGACCTTTCTTAAATGGTTACTCTGAGCAGCGTGCCCTCCCTACTCTCAGCTTGAATTTTCATATAGATATCCTCGTATCTATCCTCTGAGGTTGGAGCTTCCTTGTTCATGTATTCCTGATAGAAGTTTATACCTTCCTATTAGACCTAGTGTAGTATGGAAGGAGTGGAACAGTGAGGAGTGAGGCTGGGCATTCCATTGTCTGAGTTGTATGTGTGTGAAAGTGCTAGCGACAGGCTGCAGTGGGACTCAGGGCTCTGCTGCTCTTGCAGGAATGAGATTGCTTGCGCGACTCTCGTTTTGTACATGGCTTGTTACACTAGCTGTAGCTGAAATTCTACGGATCTGCATGGCAAATTAAACTCTTCAGAGTAACCCTTCTTTTTTGTCCTGGGGAAACATTTAAGGTATGAGTAGGTTATTTTTAGTCATAAATACATACGGGCCACTGGCCCTGAAAGTAGTCCTTGCTGGTCTTGTATGATTTTGTATTCTTTCCTCCACCCACCACCATCTGAGATGGAGCTACCTTTAAATTACAGTGACTATTTGATTTGGATGATTTGGCCTGAAGTTGAGAGAAGACACACATATACCATGGCTTTTGCTTCAGAAGCCAGCATCTTTTCATTTAGAAATTTAACCAGTGCGCAAGATGATTAAGAGCCTTTGCAGCCAAGAGAGGAGACATTAAAAATGCCGAGGGGGATGTCATTGTTCAGCCATAGCAGTCATGCTTAGGATGATCAATTTTACCTGTCTCTGAGATAAAACCTATGCACATAAAACTGACACTTCTCTTACTTTTTGTTTCTGCATCCATGTTCTGGGGGAACTTTTCTGAACTTAGTGGAGTTAGTAACATTTTGGTTTCTCTGAAGCTTTGTCCAGATTGAGATGCCTACGGACATTGGGGGCCAAACCATGATTGGGGACTCTAGATAATAATTTTGGAGGATAGGTTTTGGTAAGTGCAGTTTGAACTTTGTATCAGTATTATTGAAAATTAATTCAGGTATTCTTTTTATGCAACCAAAATAAGACTGAATCATTTAAGTGAAAGAAAGTAGTAAAAATGATGAAAGTGAAAAAACATGGCTCAGTGGAAAAACAATAAAACTACTTAACATTTGAGCCGGGGATTTAGCTCAGTGGTTCTGGAGCCTGTCTTGCAAGTGCAAAAACCTGGGTTCGATCCCCGGTAACCACATACCATACTGGACGTGGAGACTCACGCCCAGCAGCAACCAGTACCACATACCACAGTGCTGGGCGTGGTGGCTCACCCCTGTAATCCCAGCACTTGGGAGACAGAGACAGGAGGATTGCTGTGATGTGAGTTTGAGGCTGAGCTCAGGGCCAGCCTGAATCATAAAGCGAGACCCTGTCTCAAAAAACCTTAAAAAAAAAAAACAAAAACAAAAACAAAAATACTACTTAACATTTAGAAAGAGAAAGGAAAGAAGGGACTCAATAAGTCTTCATGGACAAAAATTGAATTTGTCCTAATGGTGGAAAATGATTATTATCTATTTTGTAGGTACATAGTAACTCTGTAAAACTCTGTTATTCAGATATAAATATGCTTGGGTACATGTAGGAATTATTTAGAACTTTATCTCAATGCTCCAATTATTTTACCTATTATTTCATTTAATAATTTTAGTTTTATAATATTATTTCTCTTTTCCTATAAAGGAAAAAACTGAGGTTCATAGAAGCTGAATTTGGGAACCTATCAAAATAAGGAAGGGAAATAGAAAACGAATGTATGTACAAATATTAAATGTTAAAGTTAGGTCACAGAACATAGATCAAGTAAGAATGCAGGAATTAGGAATATACAATAAGACAAGAGTACTGGTTAAATGTCTGTGGACTATCAGGGACTAGAAGGTTCATTGGTTTTGTCACCTAGGGGAAAGATGTGTGTGTGGGGGTCACAAACCAGTAAAGGAAGAAGGAAAAGAGTAGAATCCAGATAAGCATTCTGTTTATCAGGTATAAGGTGACAACTACAAAAAGATATTGAATATGGAGGCAAACTTCAACTTTATCCAGAGAGCCTCACCAAAGTAGAACCTTGTTCCCGGTACATGAGTATTTCCATAAATGGAACAAAACTGCTTCTGCTGACCATCCAGTTGCATCCTTGCCACAAAAATCAGCACTTTTGACATCACAGTTCAATTTTTTTTTAACTAATGAATTGTTTTTGTAAATTTTCTTAAGTTTGAGATACTTTTTGGCAGCTTTATTACATAATACAATTCTAATCAAGAATTTGTAAACAACAGGAGGTATAACATTATTGATATTCCCGCAGGGGAACCTACTAGCTTCATTGAAACAAAAGAAAACCAACAAAGAAATGTCTCCTGTTGGGCATTCACAGCTGGCTTTCAAAGGAAGCTACTTCTAGTTGCTTTACTTGAAGGAAAGCTTTTCTGAGTAGATTTGATCAAAGCTGGAACCTTTTATGTTTCTTGTGGGTCTGGCTATATCTGCCATTAGCATTTGCCTCTGACTGCTAAAATGAAGTGCTACAGCGAACCCATGTATTCCTTTTCCAAGGGGAAATGAACACCTGTTACTGACAGAAAATAAAAAGCTAAGGTTGAGAAAATGAGACTAGAATTAATTTCTGTCAGTATCAGGTCTAACTTCTGCAATACTACTGCCTGACTCAGGCACTGATGTTGTGGCTGTTATACTGGTTAACACAGGTATCAGAGAATTTTATTTTGAAAGGCTATGTTCCCATTTAAATTGCAACTTCAAATGGAATTCACATGACAAATGTGACATCATATCTGGTTAGTGAGTAAAACATGAGAAAGATATAGCTTTTAGATTTAATGAATATATGTACAAACATCACCCTAGCCTGAGCCCTTCTCAGCTCCACTATCTTCTGTTTTTAAAATTTTTGTGCCAGTATTTTTTCAACTGTATCCTACATGGCTGCTATACTAATTTACCTAGTACTTAATTTTTTGTCATATTTTCTTCTTGCTAAAAACAGTACAGTGATTTGTCATCTCTAGTATGATAAAATTCAGACTTTCTTGATTTCTAAAATCCCAATACAAGCTACACTCCTTTTATTCTTTGCCTTCATTTGCATTTATTGAAATTTGACATACAACAACTCATAAAAGTGAATAATAAACTATAATAATAAACTAGAAGTCTTTAATATTAGCAATTTTAGATCAGTTGAAGTTTCTTTGTTAATTATATTTGATAGAAATATTAAAAATTATATATATTTCTCTTTATCCTTATTTCCTTATTTAAAATTATTCATCTGTGCTCTCTCTCGATGGTTTTGCTACCTGGTGTGCTCCATGTTGTCTCTCCTGTATGGGGTCTGCTGGTTATTCCTGTCTTGGAGCCATTTGACTATGGACTGAAATCTCTGTGAGCTGTAAGCAAAATAAATCCCTTTCCTGAAAAAAATTATTTATAGCCACCAAAATACTACAAGGATATAGACTCAGTCTATTTGAAGCCTACTGCCTTTCCTGCCTTCTTTCCAACTATGCTCTGAATTATGAGGGAGGAAGACCTAGGTAGGAATTGTTTTTCAAGAGTTTACTTATTTATTTATTTATTTTTAAATCTTTATTGGTACATTACATATATGCATCATGATTTCACTCCATAATGGGGATTTGTACCAGTATAAGACACAACTTAATTCTCATTTTTTCCCATAGCCCTACCCACCCTACCACCCCCATATACATAAAATTTGTTTCCTTTCTTTTTTGTTATAATATCATTATTTTTCCCCCTTCACCCTATTTTACTTTGAGTATTTTCTATTTCACAATATATAATATACAATTCTAGAACTCATTTACATCTTCATTTTCTCATACCAGAGAAAAGATGCGATATGAACCTGTCTGTGACCTATTTATTTCACTTATGAGGATATCCTCAAGGTATGAAGGACTTTTTGAGGTCAGATTTTTTTGAAGTATAATTGACATGTAGAAAATTTTAACTCTTAGTAATGTTCAATTCTATGTGCTTTGAAAATGCATATCTACCACCCTAGAAAATGTGTATCTACCACCCTAATAAGGGCCCAGTTTTTCTGTGGCTCTTGTGGTTAACCTGTCTTTCTGACCTCTGACACTCATACTTTGTTGTCCTTGTGGTGTGATCATTCAGGAATGTAATAGAAATGGAATAAAATGGTATCCAACTGTGTGAAAGTATATTAATAAGTGCATTTAGTATTTAGATGTGTTTCAATAGTTTTATTGCGGCAGTGAAATGCATGGATACATCACAGTTTGTTTTACTAGTTGTGTCACATTGGAGTTATATCTAGTTTTAGTGATGATTAAAAAATTATTAATGAATAATCATGTACAAATTTTTATGTAAGTAAAACTTTTAAACTTTTATTAGACATGTAATTTGCAAGTGTTTTTGCTAGCCTATGGTTTGTCTATTCATTTTTTAACAATGCTTTGAAGAGCAGAAGTTTCAATTTTTTTAAAACTTGATTTTATTGGTACATTTTAGATATACATTATGATCACAGTCAACATTGAGAATTTGTACAGGTGCATCACAGATCTTAATTCTCATTTTTTTCCCATTCCCCTCTTCTCTCCATACTCCCTCATATATATGAACTTTAATTCTTTGTTTTTTACCATCAATATTTTTGTTTCTCTTCTTTACAGAAGTTTCAATTTTATGAAGTCTATTCAACAGAAGTTTTAATTAAATTTAATTTTTAAAGTTTTTTTGAGATAGGGTTTCACTTTGCAGTTCAGGCCGGTCCTATACTCACTGTGTAGCCCAGGCCAACCTCACACTCACAGCCATCCTCTTGCCTTTGCTTCCTGAGTTCTGGGATTACAGGTACGAGCCATCATGGCCAGCCTAGAAGTTTTAATTTAATTTTATTATTATTATTTTTTTTAGGTTTTTTGAGACAGGGTCTCGCTTTGTAGTTCTGGCTGGCCCTGAGTTCAGCCTCCAACTCACATCACACACAACTCACATCACACCTCCTGCCTCTGCCTCCCGAATGCTGGGATTATAGGCGTGAGCCACCACGCCTGGCAGTGTGGTGTGTGGTCCTGGTTGCTGCTGGGCGTGAGTCTCCACACCCAGTATGGTATGTGGTTACCGGGGATCGAACCCGGGTCCTTGTGCTTGCAAGACAGGCGCCAGAACCACTGAGCTAACTCCCCAGCCCTAGAAGTTTTAATTTTAGTGAAGTCAGATGTAGGATTGCTGGGTCATGTGCAAATTATTATCATATGACCATATGGTAAGATCATATGATTTCCTTAATAACAAATGGCTGAATTCTTTTCAAAGTGGTTGTACTATTTTGCAATCCAGCAGCAATGAATAGCAATTTCAATTCCTCTATATCCTTGGGCACTTTGTGTACAGAAGTAAGAGTTTACAAAAATATTTTTAAGCTTAGCTACTTCTAAGGTAACAAGTGGTATGTTTTATTGTGGCCTGAACTTGTGTTTACCTAATATTAAAAACATCCTTTTGTGTGCTTATTTGCTATTCCTAGATTTGTACGAATGTATGATATAGCTATTTATATTTCCACATGATGCTCTTGGGCTTCTTTCTCAAAGTAAAGTCCTTCACTTTTGCAATTTTGAGGCTGCAAATGATGAAACTCTGCTGCTTCTTGTGATGGCCTCAGGCCATCTTTTCTATTCTCCACAATTCTGGAGGCTAGACATCCCAGTTCAAAGTGCCAGGAAGTTTCTTCCAAGGTGTCTGTCTTTGGCTTAAAAATGGTAGTACTGGCCCGGGGATTTAGCTCAGTGGTTCTGGCACCTGCCTTGCAAGTACAAGGGCCCGGGTTTGATCCCCTGTAACCACATACAACAATGCCAGGCATGGTCACTCACATCCACCAGCCATCAGTACCATATACCACAATGCTGGGCATGGTGGCTCACACCTGTAATCCCCGCACTTGGGAGGCAGAGGCAGGAGGATTGGTAGAAGTTCAAGGCTGAGCTCAGGGCCAGCATGAACTACAAAAGCAAGACTCTGTCTCAAAAAAAAAAAAAAAAAAAAAATGGTAGTCTTCTACCAGTATCCTCCGATGGTCACTTTTCTATACACTTTTGGTGTTTCTTCATGTTTCTAAATTTCCTCTTCTAAACAGAACAGTTAGATTTGAATAGGGCCCAGTGAATAGCCTAATATTAATTTAATAATCTCTTTAAATGCTGATCTCCAAATCCACTCACACTTTGAGATACGAGATTAAAGTTTCAATTTAGGAAACATAATTCAATCCATACAATGGATTTTTTTGTATCAAATTTAATTTCTTAGGCATTCTGGATGAGTGCTTTCTCAGATATGTAGTTTTCAAATATTTCTTTGGTATTTTGTTTTTTCATTTATTTGACAGTATATTTGAAAGAACAGAAATCAGTTTTGATGAAGTCTAATTTTTTTTTTTTTTTGAGATAGGGTCTTGTTTTGTGGTTCAGGCTGGCCTTGAGCTCAACCTCAAACTCACATCACAGCAATACTCCTGCCTCTGGCTTCTGAGTGCTGAGATTACAAGCATGAGCCACCATGCCTGGCACTGTGGTATGTGGTACTGATTGCTGCTGGGCATGAGTCTCCACACCCAGTATTGTATGTGGTTACTGGGGGATCGAAACTGGGCCCTTGTGCTTGCAAGACAGGCTCTGGAACCACTGAGCTAAATCCCTGGCCCTGATGAAGTCTAATTTATCAGTTTATCTTTTACAGATTATACTTTTCGTGTCATATATAGTTACTAACTTATGCTAAATGAAGTGTTCTCATATTTTCATCTAGGTGTTGTACCTTAGAAACTTCTAGAAGAAAATAGAAGCATTTATATTTCTTGAACTTTAATAATATTAAGACTTTTAGGTGTATGACCCATTGTGAATTTTTTTCTTTTGTTACCAGAGATTAAACTTAAGAACTCAAACTTGCCAGGCAGCCTCTGCCGCTGAGGTACATCCTAGGCTCTTGAGTTGTTTTTTGTGTGTGATGTTGAGGTCAGTTCTTTTGATATATGGATGCATAATTGCTCCAGTAATATCTGTTCACAAAACATTGTTTTTGCACCTTTGAAAAAAAGTTAATTGGTCATACATGTACAATGTTTTAAAAATAGGTTTTTCTTTTCTGTTACATCCTTCTATGTGTCTGGTCTTTGGTCAATACCACATTCTCTTGATTATTTTGCCTACACATAGCTTACTAATGGGAATATGATGTGCCAAGAAAACTTATTAAGTGGTTTTGTTGCCTTGAGAACTTCATATAATGTATTGACCCAAACCTAGATGGTATAGGTCAATAATATAATGTGATCTTTTGATGCAAATCAAGAGATTTGGTAAGCGTAAGATTCAAAAGGTTGCTATAAGGTAAGAATGCACCTTGTTTTACAGTACACTTGTTTTAAGGCACATACTCTAATATAATAAGTACTGTATATAGAATATATCCAGAAGCCAGTAACATAGTTGCTTATTATCATAAGTATTATACATAATTTTATATGTTGTATTTTTATATAATTGGGAGAGTAGTAGTTTTGCTTATGCCAGCATTATTTCAATGTGTGTATTCTTCTATGATGTTACAATGGCTAAGATGTCACTAAGTGATAGGAATTTTCAGCTTCATTATCATTCTGTAGGACCATCAGCATTTTTGCAGTTCATCACTGAGTAAAACATGATTATCGGGCTGGCTCATGACTCAGCATTTTCACAAATTCTTTTGACTTTTTTGCTTGTCCATTAAAACTTAAAAGGATCTTCTTGACATCTACAAAGTATAATGCTGGGATTTTGTTGTTGTTGTTGTTGTTATTGAAGCAGGGTCTAGCTTTGTAGTTTAGGCTAGCCCTGAACTCAGCCTCAAACTCACATCACAGCAATCCTCTTGCCTCTGCCTCTCAAGTGCTGGGATTACAGGTGTGAGTCACCACGCCTGGCACTGTGGTACTGATATGTGACACTGGTATGTGGTACTGATTACTGCTGCGCGTGAGTCTTCACACCCAGTATTGTATGTGGTATCTGGGGATCGAACCCTGGGCCCCTGCACTTGCAAGACAGGCGCTGGAACCACTGAGCCAAATCCCCAGTCCAATGCTGGGATTTTGAAAGTGATTATATTGAGTTCATAGATTATTTGGGGGAATTGACATTTTAAGAACATTCAGTCTTCCTACCAATCCATTAATTTGGCATTTTTAGAGCTTTATTTTTTTAATATTCAACATATGGATTTTACATGTATTCAGTTTTTTGGTGATATTATAATATTTTAAAATCAGTTATTTGTTGGTAATATGTAGAAACACAACTGCTTTTCACATGTTGACTTTGCTAAACTCACATCTATTACTAGATAGGATTTTAATCTCTTGTATATTAAAACAAAATTTGTAAGTTCCAAAATTTTCTCTCTCTTTGCTTCTCATTACATTAGAGGAAGCTGATTGCTAGTGTGCAATAGACTGAGTTGCTCCATGGGAAACATTTGTTCTATCTTGATTCTGGAGGCTGGAAGTCTATGATCAAAATGCCATCAAGGTTGGTTTTTGATGAGACCTTACTTTGTCTGTAGACCTTCTTAGTGTATCTTCACATAGCTTTTTCTCTGCTCACAACTACACAGAGAGAACAAGCTCTGAGGTTTTTTTCCCCCTATTCTTACAAGAGCATCAATCCTATTGATTTAAGTTCCACCCTTATGACTTACCACTTTAAAGCTCTGTCTCAAAAAAGCAGTCTAACTAGAGGCTGTGGACTTCATTATGGGTTGATTTTCAAATTAGCAATGTAACATAATGAGCTTCTTAGGTTATTGGGAGATGCATTCTACTCTTTAATAGAGACTGAGCTACTTGCTTTGCCTAATAACATACTGTAATAGGAAGAATATGGATATCTAATGTCAAATATTAGGCAATTCATCTTCAGCAATTCTGTGCTATGCTGTGCATTTTCCTATTATCACTGGTGTTCAATAAAAAGTCTGTTACAGATTTTTGTTTTGTTTTTGAGATAGATGTTGCTGTATATTTTAAGGGACTCTTGAACTCACTATGTAGTTCAGACTGAACTCAAACTCATAGCAATCCTCTTGCCTCAGCCTCCTGAGTGCTGGGATTGTAGTCATGTGCCACTATGACTGGCTGTTATGTTTTTGTTAGTAGGGTTTGAAGAATAATGATAATGGAGTGGTGGCCACACATAGGATGTACATGTATGAAAAGCAAAGCATCTATACAAGATAAAACTAAATAGGCACTGAGAATTCTGTGAGAGATGCCCTCACAGAATGAGAAAGAGGAGGAGCTTCTTGAATATCTTTGCAAATCTTGGAAGGCATGTGATGAGAGTTTGAGCCACTATATCTGGTCATTAAAAGAAAGGTGACTCCAGGTGACTTACACATTTAGGCCTATCTAGATTGTAGTAGCTAATCACTTTATCATATGATAACATTTTCACTGTATGTATTGCTGATTCATCTTCTTATGCTTTCAGCTTTTATTTATTTTATTAAACTCAGTTACAGTGATATAATCTTAGAAAATATTCAATGTTTATAAGAAACTAACATGAACAATGATTGCAGTAAATTATCAAAAGTATTGATTACAGCTGTAGAGGCAAGACAAAGGAAGGCCTAACTCTACTTGAGAACGTTCTCGAAGATGTACAAAGGGTATCTCTAGCGTTGCATGTTGAAGGTGGGTAGAAAAGACATATAAGGGGAAGAACATGATTCCAGGTGTACAGTGATTAGTATATGTACAAAAATAGAGTAATGATATATAAGGTCGAGTCTAGGAACTAGGAGTAGTTTAATATGGCAGTGGAGGTTTTTTGTAAGTGAAATCTCCTTACAAATCATCTCTCTAGAAATACCTTATCTACAATATTTTGACTGACTATGAGTTTATATTTCTCCTCACAGAGAGAAAAATATACAAAATTAAAACCAAGACTTTCATTGTCTCATATTTCTTTGATTGTGAAGACATAATCTGCAAAACCATTCACTTTTTAAAAAAATTGTCTTTCTTCTTGTACTACACCTCAGTTCTCTCTTTTTCTTATTGTACTGAAGAAGAATAATTTTTGACTCTTTTTAGAAGAACCTAATTTTTTCAGTTGATGTAAAAACTAAAATTTTATGTAGCAGAATTTTTAAAAGTGGAATTTGTGATTTTGGAGAAATTGCTGAATCTGTAAGATTAAAGCTATAAATGATAATCAAGCACCATTACTTCAGCAGAAGTTTAGCCACTGGAATTCATATTTAACTTTATAATGGACACTTGCTACTTGAGTTTAGTGTACTTTTATTATATTTTTATCTCTCAAGAGGAATGAAAGTCTTTTGCTTGTGCAATGGTTTCAAACAGGAATAAGTTTTGTATTACAAATACATGAAAACAAATAAGAAAAAAATTAAAATACAAAAAAATAAAGTAAACATGGAAGAAAAGCAGGGGAAATTTGTTTTCAAGAAGACATCTGGGAATATTCAGAGTTAGATACATTTTTGACTGTTATCCTGTGTTAAGGAAATGAGGGCATGGGGTCCTCTGGGTAGAGTGTTGAAAACATTATGCTCTGCCAAAGATAGCATCCCATAACGTGGAACTATTTGTTTAGATAAAAATACTTTTTTTCTGGCCCCTAATGATGAGAAATCCTATGTCAAAGTAACAGATATTTGGTTTGGTCTATCGCTAGTATACTGACTACACTGGTACCAATATTTAGCTCCAGAAAGGATCAGATGGTAGAGCTGACTTGGTCATCTATAATGTCATTGGTGTGTCTGTGTTTGTTCCTTCCTTTGTATGTGTGTGTGTGTGTGTGTGTGTGTGTGTGAGAGAGAGAGAGAGAGAGAGAGAGAGAGACAGAGAGGGACAGAGAGAGACAGAGAGAGGCTTGACAGATGGATGACACAAGTTCTAGTCTGTTAGATAAAGAAATAGGGCAATCTTCAGATCTTAAAAAAGCCCCAAGTGTGCTATCAGGTACATACTATACGTTGTACTTAAAAAATCAGCTCAACTTTGTGTTTACCCAAAAGACTAGATTGATTTTGAGAAGTTATTTAAATTCTTTTTCTTAAACATATTTGCATTAGGGAGTGAATTCAGCAGCTTCAACACGGATTAAATTGATGTCGATTTTAGGGGACTAAGGTATCTTTCACGAAGGATCCTGGAATTTTTGTTGCTTTTTTTTTTTTTTAACATTTTTTTGAGTGGAGTTAGGACTTAGGAAAAAGCATGAAAACAAAGATAAAAATCAGAATGGATAGCATTTTAAATATCTTTGTTGTTTTAACAGTGTTCTTCCTCAATGCATTTGTTTTTAAATGCAGGGGTTTAAGTGAGCAGAAAAGATTTCTTTTTTTGAAGTTAGAGTTTCTAGCTCACAGATATTCAGAAAATTAGCACTGGCTCAAAGTATACTTGTCTAATGTTTTCTTTCCTAGTTACTTTATAATAGTATACAGAAGATAAAAAATCTACTTCAAGTCAGTGTACTTAAGCTTTTGTATTCAAAGCCAAATTTTCATCAAAGCAATTGAAAAAGAGAACTAGGTCATTTTAATTAAGCTATCATTCACTGTTTCTTATTTTAGTGGGAGGTTCACAGTAGAAGTTGGCAGCTTTCTTCCACCTGATAATTCAATGATCTAGTGATAAATCAGTTTATTTATCTTGTGCCCTCTCCATCATTTGTCTGTAGCCAGTAGAAGAAGAAAGAGAAAAATTCCCAATTTCTCTTTAAGAGCTTCTGCAGGAAATAACATATATCACTTCCTTTTAGAGGTATAGCCTATTTACTTGGTTAAATGTATACAGTTATATGTCTATAATGGCAATTAAAAAAAAAACTCTGTAGGGCTGGGGATTTTTCTCAGTGGTTCTAGCACCTGTCTTGCAGGGGCAAGGTACCAAGTTCAATACCCAGTACCACACACAACAATACTGGGTTTGGAGACTCATGCTCGCCAGCAATCAGTACTACATACCACAGTGCCAGGGTGTGGTGGCTCACACCTGTAATCCCAGCACTCAGGAGGCAGAGGCAGGAGGATTGCTGTGAGTTTGAGGCTGAGCTCAGGGCCAGCCTTAACTACAAAGCAAGACCCTGTCTCAAAAAAACAAAAACAAAAACAAAAACCCTCTTATTTTAAAAATTATATTTCCTATTTTATCAAATGCTGAAATTTTATAGCTATAACATTTATGGAGTACATAATTTCTACATGTATTAACTTAATAGTTTCCCAAAATATTTTAGTGAGGTAGGTACAAATAGTACTTAATTTTATGACAAAGTATGGCTCAGAAAGATTAAGTATGGTTCAGAAAGATTAAGAAAATTATATGGTTATTGAGTATTACAGTCCAAAGAATCAATCATAGAGCTCATGTTTTAAAATAGATGTTTCTATAAAATGTTAGATCAAAGGTATTTGAAGTAAAACTAAGTTTTAAATAATTAGGAATCAGATAAATAGGTCACAGATAGATACATATCGCATCTTTTCTCTGGTATGAGAAAATGAAGATGTAAATGAGTCCTAGCATTGTATGTTATATATTGTGAAATAGAAAATGCTCAATGTAAAATAAGGTGAAAGGGGACAATGTTGAGATTGTAACAAAAAAGTAAGGAAACAAATTTTATATACATGGGGGGGTGGTAGGG